>CM056202.1:103787055-103966023 GCA_029692085.1 Gymnothorax javanicus | reverse complement strand
CCTGCTCATGAGCCTGATCAGTGAAGAATGGAGGTAGTGCTATGGTGTGCTCACGCCTGCTCATGAGCCTGATCAGTGAAGAATGGAGGTAGTGCTATGGTGTGCTCACGCCTGCTCATGAGCCTGATCAGTGAAGAATGGAGGGAGTGCTATGGTGTGCTCACGCCTGCTCATGAGCCTGATCAGTGAAGAATGGAGGTAGTGCTATGGTGTGCTCACGCCTGCTCATGAGCCTGATCAGTGAAGAATGGAGGTAGTGCTATGGTGTGCTCACGCCTGCTCATGAGCCTGATCAGTGAAGAATGGAGGTAGTGCTATGGTGTGCTCACGCCTGCTCATGAGCCTGATCAGTGAAGAATGGAGGTAGTGCTATGGTGTGCTCACGCCTGCTCATGAGCCTGATCAGTGAAGAATGGAGTGCTATGGTGGTGCTCACGCCTGCTCATGAGCCTGATCAGTGAAGAATGGAGGTAGTGCTATGGTGTGCCTGCTCATGAGCCTGATCAGTGAAGAATGGAGGAGTGCTATGGTGTGCTCACGCCTGCTCATGAGCCTGATCAGTGAAGAATGGAGGGTAGTGCTATGGTGTGCTCACGCCTGCCTCATGAGCCTGATCAGTGAAGAATGGAGGTGAAGTGCTATGGTGTGCTCACGCCTGCTCATGAGCCTGATCAGTGAAGAATGGAGGTAGTGCTATGGTGTGCTCACGCCTGCTCATGAGCCTGATCAGTGAAGAATGGAGGAGTGCTATGGTGTGCTCACGCCTGCTCATGAGCCTGATCAGTGAAGAATGGAGGTAGTGCTATGGTGTGCTCACGCCTGCTCATGAGCCTGATCAGTGAAGAATGGAGGAGTGCTATGGTGTGCTCACGCCTGCTCATGAGCCTGATCAGTGAAGAATGGAGGTAGTGCTATGGTGTGCTCACGCCTGCTCATGAGCCTGATCAGTGAAGAATGGAGGTAGTGCTATGGTGTGCTCACGCCTGCTCATGAGCCTGATCAGTGAAGAATGGAGGTAGTGCTATGGTGTGCTCACGCCTGCTCATGAGCCTGATCAGTGAAGAATGGAGGGACGCCTTATGGAGGCTCACGCCTGCTCATGAGCCTGATATGGTGTGCTCACGCCTGCTCATGAGCCTGATCAGTGAAGAATGGAGGTAGTGCTATGGTGTGCTCACGCCTGCTCATGAGCCTGATCAGTGAAGAATGGAGGTAGTGCTATGGTGTGCTCATGAGCCTGATCAGTGAAGAATGGAGCCTGATCTATGGTGTGAAGAATGGATCAGTGAAGAATGGAGGTAGTGCTATGGTGTGCTCACGCCTGCTCATGAGCCTGATCAGTGAAGAATGGAGGTAGTGCTATGGTGTGCTCACGCCTGCTCATGAGCCTGATCAGTGAAGAATGGAGGTAGTGCTATGGTGTGCTCACGCCTGCTCATGAGCCTGATCAGTGAAGAATGGAGGTAGTGCTATGGTGTGCTCACGCCTGCTCATGAGCCTGATCAGTGAAGAATGGAGGTAGTGCTATGGTGTGCTCACGCCTGCTCATGAGCCTGATCAGTGAAGAATGGAGGTAGTGCTATGGTGTGCTCACGCCTGCTCATGAGCCTGATCAGTGAAGAATGGAGGTAGTGCTATGGTGTGCTCACGCCTGCTCATGAGCCTGATCAGTGAAGAATGGAGGTAGTGCTATGGTGTGCTCACGCCTGCTCATGAGCCTGATCAGTGAAGAATGGAGGTAGTGCTATGGTGTGCTCACGCCTGCTCATGAGCCTGATCAGTGAAGAATGGAGGTAGTGCTATGGTGTGCTCACGCCTGCTCATGAGCCTGATCCTGCTCACGCCTGCTCATGAGCCTGATCAGTGAAGAATGGAGGTAGTGCTATGGTGTGCTCACGCCTGCTCATGAGCCTGATCAGTGAAGAATGGAGGTAGTGCTATGGTGTGCTCACGCCTGCTCATGAGCCTGATCAGTGAAGAATGGAGGTAGTGCTATGGTGTGCTCACGCCTGCTCATGAGCCTGATCAGTGAAGAATGGAGGTAGTGCTATGGTGCTCACGCCTGCTCATGAGCCTGATCAGTGAAGAATGGAGGTAGTGCTATGGTGTGCTCACGCCTGCTCATGAGCCTGATCAGTGAAGAATGGAGGTAGTGCTATGGTGTGCTCACGCCTGCTCATGAGCCTGATCAGTGAAGAATGGAGGTAGTGCTATGGTGTGCTCACGCCTGCTCATGAGCCTGATCAGTGAAGAATGGAGGTAGTGCTATGGTGTGCTCACGCCTGCTCATGAGCCTGATCAGTGAAGAATGGAGGTAGTGCTATGGTGTGCTCACGCCTGCTCATGAGCCTGATCAGTGTAGAATGGAGGGAGAGCTATGGTGTGCTCACGCCTGCTCATGAGCCTGATCAGTGAGCCTGATGCAGGGAAGAATGGAGGAGTGCTATGGTGTGCTCACGCCTGCTCATGAGCCTGATCAGTGAAGAATGGAGGTAGTGCTATGGTGTGCTCACGCCTGCTCATGAGCCTGATCAGTGAAGAATGGAGGTAGTGCTATGGTGTGCTCACGCCTGCTCATGAGCCTGATCAGTGAAGAATGGAGGTAGTGCTATGGTGTGCTCACGCCTGCTCATGAGCCTGATCAGTGAAGAATGGAGGTAGTGCTATGGTGTGCTCACGCCTGCTCATGAGCCTGATCAGAGGAGAATGGAGGTGCTATGAAGAATGGAGGTGAAGAATGCTATGGTGTGCTCACGCCTGCTCATGAGCCTGATCAGTGAAGAATGGAGGTAGTGCTATGGTGTGCTCACGCCTGCTCATGAGCCTGATCAGTGAAGAATGGGAGGTAGTGCTATGGTGTGCTCACGCCTGCTCATGAGCCTGATCAGTGAAGAATGGAGGTAGTGCTATGGTGTGCTCACGCCTGCTCATGAGCCTGATCAGTGAAGAATGGAGGTAGTGCTATGGTGTGCTCACGCCTGCTCATGAGCCTGATCAGTGAAGAATGGAGTGTAGTGCTATGGTGTGCTCACGCCTGCTCATGAGCCTGATCAGTGAAGAATGGAGGTAGTGCTATGGTGTGCTCACGCCTGCTCATGAGCCTGATCAGTGAAGAATGGAGGTAGTGCTATGGTGTGCTCACGCCTGCTCATGAGCCTGATCAGTGAAGAATGGAAGTGCTATGGTGTGCTCACGCCTGCTCATGAGCCTGATCAGTGAAGAATGGAGGTAGTGCTATGGTGTGCTCACGCCTGCTCATGAGCCTGCTCATGAGCCTGCTCATGAGCCTGATCAGTGAAGAATGGAGGTAGTGCTATGGTGTGCTCACGCCTGCTCATGAGCCTGATCAGTGAAGAATGGAGGGAGTGCTATGGTGTGCTGGTGTGCCTGATCAGTGAAGCCTATGGTGTGCTCATGAGCCTGATCAGTGAAGAATGGAGGTAGTGCTATATGGTGTGCACGCCTGCTCATGAGCCTGATCAGTGAAGAATGGAGGTAGTGCTATGGTGTGCTCACGCCTGCTCATGAGCCTGATCAGTGAAGAATGGAGGTAGTGCTATGGTGTGCTCACGCCTGCTCATGAGCCTGATCAGTGAAGAATGGAGGTAGTGCTATGGTGTGCTCACGCCTGCTCATGAGCCTGCTCAGTGCTATGGTGAGCCTGATCAGCCTGAAGAGAATGGAGGTAGTGCTATGGTGTGCTCACGCCTGCTCATGAGCCTGATCAGTGAAGAAATGGAGGTAGTGCTATGGTGTGCTCATGCCTGCTCATGAGCCTGATCAGTGAAGAATGGAGGTAGTGCTATGGTGTGCTCACGCCTGCTCATGAGCCTGATCAGTGAAGAATGGAGGTAGTGCTATGGTGTGCTCACGCCTGCTCATGAGCCTGATCAGTGAAGAATGGAGGATCAGTGCTATGGTGTGCTCACGCCTGCTCATGAGCCTGATCAGTGAAGAATGGAGGTAGTGCTATGGTGTGCTCACGCCTGCTCATGAGCCTGATCAGTGAAGAATGGAGGTAGTGCTATGGTGTGCTCACGCCTGCTCATGAGCCTGATCAGTGAAGAATGGAGGGAGTGCTATGGTGTGCTCACGCCTGCTCATGAGCCTGATCAGTGAAGAATGGAGGTAGTGCTATGGTGTGCTCACGCCTGCTCATGAGCCTGATCAGTGAAGAATGGAGGTAGTGCTATGGTGTGCTCACGCCTGCTCATGAGCCTGATCAGTGAAGAATGGGAGGTAGTGCTATGGTGTGCTCACGCCTGCTCATGAGCCTGATCAGTGAAGAATGGAGGTAGTGCTATGGTGTGCTCACGCCTGCTCATGAGCCTGATCAGTGAAGAATGGAGGGAGTGCTATAGTGCCTGCTCATGAGCCTGATCAGTGAAGAATGCCTGATGCTATGGTGTGAAGAATGGAGCCTGATCAGTGTAGTGCTATGGTGTGCTCACGCCTGCTCATGAGCCTGATCAGTGAAGAATGGAGGTAGTGCTATGGTGTGCTCACGCCTGCTCATGAGCCTGATCAGTGAAGAATGGAGGTAGTGCTATGGTGTGCTCACGCCTGCTCATGAGCCTGATCAGTGAAGAATGGAGGAGTGCTATGGTGTGCTCACGCCTGCTCATGAGCCTGATCAGTGAAGAATGGAGGTAGTGCTATGGTGTGCTCACGCCTGCTCATGAGCCTGATCAGTGAAGAATGGAGGTAGTGCTATGGTGTGCTCACACGCCTGCTCATGAGCCTGATCAGTGAAGAATGGAGGTAGTGCTATGGTGTGCTCACGCCTGCTCATGAGCCTGATCAGTGAAGCCTATGGTGTGCTCACGCCTGCTCATGAGCCTGATCAGTGAAGAATGGAGGTAGTGCTATGGTGTGCTCACGCCTGCTCATGAGCCTGATCAGTGAAGAATGGAGGTAGGAGGTGCTATGGTGTGCTCACGCCTGCTCATGAGCCTGATCAGTGAAGAATGGAGGTAGTGCTATGGTGTGCTCACGCCTGCTCATGAGCCTGATCAGTGAAGAATGGAGGTAGTGCTATGGTGTGCTCACGCCTGCTCATGAGCCTGATCAGTGAAGAATGGAGGTAGTGCTATGGTGTGCTCACGCCTGCTCATGAGCCTGATCAGTGAAGAATGAGTGCTATGGTGTGCTCACGCCTGCTCATGAGCCTGATCAGTGAAGAATGGAGGTAGTGCTATGGTGTGCTCACGCCTGCTCATGAGCCTGATCAGTGAAGAATGGAGGTAGTGCTATGGTGTGCTCACGCCTGCTCATGAGCCTGATCAGTGAAGAATGGAGGTAGTGCTATGGTGTGCTCACGCCTGCTCATGAGCCTGATCAGTGAAGAATGGAGGTAGTGCTATGGTGTGCTCACGCCTGCTCATGAGCCTGATCAGTGAAGAATGGAGGTAGTGCTATGGTGTGCTCACGCCTGCTCATGAGCCTGATCAGTGAAGAATGGAGGTAGTGCTATGGTGTGCTCACGCCTGCTCATGAGCCTGATCAGTGAAGAATGGAGGGAGTGCTATGGTGTGCTCATGGTGTGCCTGCTCATGAGCCTGATCAGTGAAGAATGGAGGTAGTGCTATGGTGTGCTCACGCCTGCTCATGAGCCTGATCAGTGAAGAATGGAGGTAGTGCTATGGTGTGCTCACGCCTGCTCATGAGCCTGATCAGTGAAGCCTGATCAGTGAAGAATGGTGAGCCTGCAGTGAAGAATGGCTATGGTGTGCTCACGCCTGCTCATGAGCCTGATCAGTGAAGAATGGAGGTAGTGCTATGGTGTGCTCACGCCTGCTCATGAGCCTGATCAGTGAAGAATGGGAGGTAGTGCTATGGTGTGCTCACGCCTGCTCATGAGCCTGATCAGTGAAGAATGGGAGGTAGTGCTATGGTGTGCTCACGCCTGCTCATGAGCCTGATCAGTGAAGAATGGGAGTAGTGCTATGGTGTGCTCACGCCTGCTCATGAGCCTGATCAGTGAAGAATGGAGGTAGTGCTATGGTGTGCTCACGCCTGCTCATGAGCCTGATCAGTGAAGAATGGAGGTAGTGCTATGGTGTGCTCACGCCTGCTCATGAGCCTGATTAGTGAAGAATGGAGAGAGTGCTATGGTGTGCTCACGCCTGCTCATGAGCCTGATCAGTGAAGAATGGAGGTAGTGCTATGGTGTGCTCACGCCTGCTCATGAGCCTGATCAGTGAAGAATGGAGGTAGTGCTATGGTGTGCTCACGCCTGCTCATGAGCCTGATCAGTGAAGAATGGAGGTAGTGCTATGGTGTGCTCACGCCTGCTCATGAGCCTGATCAGTGAAAGAATGGAGGCTCATGAGCCTGATCAGTGAAGAATGGTGTGCTCACGCCTGCTCATGAGCCTGATCAGTGAAGAATGGAGGTAGTGCTATGGTGTGCTCACGCCTGCTCATGAGCCTGATCAGTGAAGAATGGAGGTAGTGCTATGGTGTGCTCACGCCTGCTCATGAGCCTGATCAGTGAAGAATGGAGGTAGTGCTATGGTGTGGTGCCTGCTCATGAGCCTGATCAGTGAAGAATGGAGGAAGTGCTATGGTGTGCTCACGCCTGCTCATGAGCCTGATCAGTGAAGAATGGAGGTAGTGCTATGGTGTGCTCACGCCTGCTCATGAGCCTGATCAGTGAAGAATGGAGGTAGTGCTATGGTGTGCTCACGCCTGCTCATGAGCCTGATCAGTGAAGAATGGAGGTAGTGCTATGGTGTGCTCACGCCTGCTCATGAGCCTGATCAGTGAAGAATGGAGGTAGTGCTATGGTGTGCTCACGCCTGCTCATGAGCCTGATCAGTGAAGAATGGAGGAGCCTGTGTGAATGGTGTGCTCATGGTGTGCGCCTGCTCATGAGCCTGATCAGTGAAGAATGGAGGTAGTGCTATGGTGTGCTCACGCCTGCTCATGAGCCTGATCAGTGAAGAATGGAGGTAGTGCTATGGTGTGCTCACGCCTGCTCATGAGCCTGATCAGTGAAGAATGGAGGAGTGCTATGGTGTGCTCACGCCTGCTCATGAGCCTGATCAGTGAAGAATGGAGGGTAGTGCTATGGTGTGCTCACGCCTGCTCATGAGCCTGATCAGTGAAGAATGGAGGTAGTGCTATGGTGTGCTCACGCCTGCTCATGAGCCTGATCAGTGAAGAATGGAGGTAGTGCTATGGTGTGCTCACGCCTGCTCATGAGCCTGATCAGTGAAGAATGGAGGTAGTGCTATGGTGTGCTCACGCCTGCATGATGAGCCTGATCAGTGAAGAATGGAGGTAGTGCTATGGTGGTAGTGCTATGGTGTGCTCACGCCTGCTCATGAGCCTGATCAGTGAAGAATGGAGGTAGTGCTATGGTGTGCTCACGCCTGCTCATGAGCCTGATCAGTGAAGAATGGAGGTAGTGCTATGGTGTGCTCACGCCTGCTCATGAGCCTGATCAGTGAAGAATGGAGGTAGTGCTATGGTGTGCTCACGCCTGCTCATGAGCCTGATCAGTGAAGAATGGAGGTAGTGCTATGGTGTGCTCCTGCTCATGAGCCTGCCTGCTCATGAGCCTGATGAGCCTGAAGTGAAGAATGGAGGTAGTGCTATGGTGTGCTCACGCCTGCTCTGAGCCTGATCAGTGAAGAATGGAGAGGCTATGGTGTGCGCCTGCTCATGAGCCTGATGGTGTGCTATGCCTGCTCATGAGCCTGATCAGTGAAGAATGGAGGTAGTGCTATGGTGTGCTCACGCCTGCTCATGAGCCTGATCAGTGAAGAATGGAGGTAGTGCTATGGTGTGCTCACGCCTGCTCATGAGCCTGATCAGTGAAGAATGGAGGTAGTGCTATGGTGTGCTCACGCCTGCTCATGAGCCTGATCAGTGAAGAATGGAGGTAGTGCTATGGTGTGCTCACGCCTGCTCATGAGCCTGATCAGTGAAGAATGGTGAAGAATGGTGCTCACGCCTGCTCATGAGCCTGATCAGTGAAGAATGGAGGTAGTGCTATGGTGTGCTCACGCCTGCTCATGAGCCTGATCAGTGAAGAATGGAGGCTCATGAGCCTGGTACGGGAAGGAGGGAAGTAGTGCTATGGTGTGCTCACGCCTGCTCATGAGCCTGATCAGTGAAGAATGGAGGTAGTGCTATGGTGTGCTCACGCCTGCTCATGAGCCTGATCAGTGAAGAAGAATGGAGGTAGTAGTGCTATGGTGTGCTCACGCCTGCTCATGAGCCTGATCAGTGAAGAATGGGGGTGGGGGTAGTGCTATGTGTGCTCACGCCTGCTCATGAGCCTGATCAGTGAAGAATGGAGGTAGTGCTATGGTGTGCTCACGCCTGCTCATGAGCCTGATCAGTGAAGAATGGAGGTAGTGCTATGGTGTGCTCACGCCTGCTCATGAGCCTGATCAGTGAAGAATGGAGGTAGTGCTATGGTGTGCTCACGCCTGCTCATGAGCCTGATCAGTGAAGAATGGAGGTAGTGCTATGGTGTGCTCACGCCTGCTCATGAGCCTGATCAGTGAAGAATGGAGGTAGTGCTATGGTGTGCTCAGCGCCTGCTCATGAGCCTGATCAGTGAAGAATGGAGGTAGTGCTATGGTGTGCTCACGCCTGCTCATGAGCCTGATCAGTGAAGAATGGAGGTAGTGCTATGGTGTGCTCACGCCTGCTCATGAGCCTGATCAGTGAAGAATGGAGGTAGTGCTATGGTGTGCTCACGCCTGCTCATGAGCCTGATCAGTGAAGAATGGAGGTAGTGCTATGGTGTGCTCACGCCTGCTCATGAGCCTGATCAGTGAAGAATGGAGGTAGTGCTATGGTGTGCTCACGCCTGCTCATGAGCCTGATCAGTGAAGAATGGAGGTAGTGCTATGGTGTGCTCACGCCTGCTCATGAGCCTGATCAGTGAAGAATGGAGGTAGTGCTATGGTGTGCTCACGCCTGCTCATGAGCCTGATCAGTGAAGAATGGAGGGAGTGCTATGGTGTGCTCACGCCTGCTCATGAGCCTGATCAGTGAAGAAGAATGGAGGTAGTGCTATGGTGTGCTCACGCCTGCTCATGAGCCTGATCAGTGAAGAATGGAGGTAGTGCTATGGTGTGCTCACGCCTGCTCATGAGCCTGATCAGTGAAGAATGGAGGTAGTGCTATGGTGTGCTCACGCCTGCTCATGAGCCTGATCAGTGAAGAATGGAGGTAGTGCTATGGTGTGCTCACGCCTGCTCATGAGCCTGATCAGTGAAGAATGGAGGTAGTGCTATGGTGTGCTCACGCCTGCTCATGAGCCTGATCAGTGAAGAATGGAGGTAGTGCTATGGTGTGCTCACGCCTGCTCATGAGCCTGATCAGTGAAGAATGGAGGTAGTGCTATGGTGTGCTCACGCCTGCTCATGAGCCTGATCAGTGAAGAATGGAGGTAGTGCTATGGTGTGCTCACGCCTGCTCATGAGCCTGATCAGTGAAGAATGGAGGTAGTGCTATGGTGTGCTCACGCCTGCTCATGAGCCCAGTGAAGAATGGAGGTAGTGCTATGGTGTGCTCACGCCTGCTCATGAGCCTGATCAGTGAAGAATGGAGGTAGTGCTATGGTGTGCTCACGCCTGCTCATGAGCCTGATCTGGAGGTAGTGCATGACGCCTGCCTGCCTGATCAGTGAAGAATGGAGGTAGTGCTATGGTGTGCTCACGCCTGCTCATGAGCCTGATCAGTGAAGAATGGAGGTAGTGCTATGGTGTGCTCACGCCTGCTCATGAGCCTGATCAGTGAAGAATGGAGGTAGTGCTATGGTGTGCTCACGCCTGCTCATGAGCCTGATCAGTGTAGAATGGAGGGAGAGCTATGGTGTGCTCACGCCTGCTCATGAGCCTGATCAGTGAAGAATGGAGGTAGTGCTATGGTGTGCTCACGCCTGCTCATGAGCCTGATCAGTGAAGAATGGAGGTAGTGCTATGGTGTGTCACGCCTGTGAGCCTGATCACGCCTGCTGTGAGCCTGAGCCTGATCAGTGAAGAATGGAGGTAGTGCTATGGTGTGCTCACGCCTGCTCATGAGCCTGATCAGTGAAGAATGGAGGTAGTGCTATGGTGTGCTCACGCCTGCTCATGAGCCTGATCAGTGAAGAATGGAGGTAGTGCTATGGTGTGCTCATGCCTGCTCATGAGCCTGATCAGTGAAGAATGGAGGTAGTGCTATGGTGTGCTCACGCCTGCTCATGAGCCTGATCAGTGAAGAATGGAGGTAGTGCTATGGTGTGCTCACGCCTGCTCATGAGCCTGATCAGTGAAGAATGGAGGGAGTGCTATGG
This sequence comes from Gymnothorax javanicus, assembly GCA_029692085.1. NCBI lineage: Eukaryota > Metazoa > Chordata > Actinopteri > Anguilliformes > Muraenidae > Gymnothorax > Gymnothorax javanicus. The sequence continues at coordinate 103,955,724 of CM056202.1, read as the reverse complement.
TGTGCTCATCATGAGCCTGATCAGTGAAGAATGGAGGTAGTGCTATGGTGTGCTCACGCCTGCTCATGAGCCTGATCAGTGAAGAATGGAGGTAGTGCTATGGTGTGCTCACGCCTGCTCATGAGCCTGATCAGTGCTAGTGCTATGGTGTGCTCACGCCTGCTCATGAGCCTGATCAGTGAAGAATGGAGGTAGTGCTATGGTGTGCTCACGCCTGCTCATGAGCCTGATCAGTGAAGAATGGAGGTAGTGCTATGGTGTGCTCACGCCTGCTCATGAGCCTGATCAGTGAAGAATGGAGGTAGTGCTATGGTGTGCTCACGCCTGCTCATGAGCCTGATCAGTGAAGAATGGAGGTAGTGCTATGGTGTGCTCACGCCTGCTCATGAGCCTGATCAGTGAAGAATGGAGGTAGTGCTATGGTGTGCTCACGCCTGCTCATGAGCCTGATCAGTGAAGAATGGAGGTAGTGCTATGGTGTGCCTGCTCATGAGCCTGATCAGTGAAGAATGGCTCATGACGCCTGCTCATGAGCCTGATCAGTGAAGAATGGAGGTAGTGCTATGGTGTGCTCACGCCTGCTCATGACGCCTGTTCATGAGCCTGATCAGTGAAGAATGGAGGTAGTGCTATGGTGTGCTCACGCCTGCTCATGAGCCTGATCAGTGAAGAATGGAGGTAGTGCTATGGTGTGCTCACGCCTGCTCATGAGCCTGATCAGTGAAGAATGGAGGTAGTGATATGGTGTGCTCACGCCTGCTCATGAGCCTGATCAGTGAAGAATGGAGGTAGTGCTATGGTGTGCTCACGCCTGCTCATGAGCCTGATCAGTGAAGAATGGAGGGTAGTGCTATGGTGTGCTCACGCCTGCTCATGAGCCTGATCAGTGAAGAATGGAGGTAGTGCTATGGTGTGCTCACGCCTGCTCATGAGCCTGATCAGTGAAGAATGGAGGTAGTGCTATGGTGTGCTCACGCCTGCTCATGAGCCTGATCAGTGAAGAATGGAGGTAGTGCTATGGTGTGCTCACGCCTGCTCATGAGCCTGATCAGTGAAGAATGGAGGTAGTGCTATGGTGTGCTCACGCCTGCTCATGAGCCTGATCAGTGAAGAATGGAGGTAGTGCTATGGTGTGCTCACGCCTGCTCATGAGCCTGATCAGTGAAGAATGGAGGTAGTGTGCTATGGTGTGCTCACGCCTGCTCATGAGCCTGATCAGTGAAGAATGGAGGTAGTGCTATGGTGTGCTCACGCCTGCTCATGAGCCTGATCAGTGAAGAATGGAGAGAGAGCTATGGTGTGCTCACGCCTGCTCATGAGCCTGATCAGTGAAGAATGGAGAGGTAGTGCTATGGTGTGCTCACGCCTGCTCATGAGCCTGATCAGTGAAGAATGGAGGGAGTGCTATGGTGTGCTCACGCCTGCTCATGAGCCTGATCAGTGAAGAATGGAGGTAGTGCTATGGTGTGCTCACGCCTGCTCATGAGCCTGATCAGTGAAGAATGGAGGTAGTGCTATGGTGTGCTCACGCCTGCTCATGAGCCTGATCAGTGAAGAATGGAGGTAGTGCTATGGTGTGCTCACGCCTGCTCATGAGCCTGATCAGTGAAGAATGGAGGTAGTGCTATGGTGTGCTCACGCCTGCTCATGAGCCTGATCAGTGAAGAATGGAGGTAGTGCTATGGTGTGCTCAATGGAGAATGAGCCTGATCAGTGAAGAATGGAGAATAGTGCTATGGTGTGCTCACGCCTGCTCATGAGCCTGATGAGCCTGATCAGTGAAGAATGGAGGTAGTGCTATGGTGTGCTCACGCCTGCTCATGAGCCTGATCAGTGAAGAATGGAGGGAGTGCTATGGTGTGCTCACGCCTGCTCATGAGCCTGATCAGTGAAGAATGGAGGTAGTGCTATGGTGTGCTCACGCCTGCTCATGAGCCTGATCAGTGAAGAATGGAGGTAGTGCTATGGTGTGCTCACGCCTGCTCATGAGCCTGATAGTGAAGAATGTGCTATGGTGTGCTCACGCCTGCTCATGAGCCTGATCAGTGAAGAATGGAGGTAGTGCTATGGTGTGCTCACGCCTGCTCATGAGCCTGATCAGTGAAGAATGGAGGTAGTGCTATGGTGTGCTCACGCCTGCTCATGAGCCTGATCAGTGAAGAATGGAGGTAGTGCTATGGTGTGCTCACGCCTGCTCATGAGCCTGATCAGTGAAGAATGGAGGTAGTGCTATGGTGTGCTCACGCCTGCTCATGAGCCTGATCAGTGAAGAATGGAGGTAGTGCTATGGTGTGCTCACGCCTGCTCATGAGCCTGATCAGTGAAGAATGGAGGTAGTGCTATGGTGTGCTCACGCCTGCTCATGAGCCTGATCAGTGAAGAATGGAGGAGTGCTATGGTGTGCTCACGCCTGCTCATGAGCCTGATCAGTGAAGAATGGAGGTAGTGCTATGGTGTGCTCACGCCTGCTCATGAGCCTGATCAGTGAAGAATGGAGGTAGTGCTATGGTGTGCTCACGCCTGCTCATGAGCCTGATCAGTGAAGAATGGAGGTAGTGCTATGGTGTGCTCACGCCTGCTCATGAGCCTGATCAGCCTATGGTGTGCTCACGCCTGCTCATGAGCCTGATCAGTGAAGAATGGAGGTAGTGCTATGGTGTGCTCACGCCTGCTCATGAGCCTGATCAGTGAAGAATGGAGGGAGTGCTATGGTGTGCTCACGCCTGCTCATGAGCCTGATCAGTGAAGAATGGAGGTAGTGCTATGGTGTGCTCACGCCTGCTCATGAGCCTGATCAGTGAAGAATGGAGGTAGTGCTATGGTGTGCTCACGCCTGCTCATGAGCCTGATCAGTGAAGAATGGAGGTAGTGCTATGGTGTGCTCACGCCTGCTCATGAGCCTGATCAGTGAAGAATGGAGGTAGTGCTATGGTGTGCTCACGCCTGCTCATGAGCCTGATCAGTGAAGAATGGAGGTAGTGCTATGGTGTGCTCACGCCTGCTCATGAGCCTGATCAGTGAAGAATGGAGGGAGGCTCAGCCTGCTATGGTGTGAAGAATGGAGGTAGTGCTATGGTGTGCTCACGCCTGCTCATGAGCCTGATCAGTGAAGAATGGAGGTAGTGCTATGGTGTGCTCACGCCTGCTCATGAGCCTGATCAGTGAAGAATGGAGAAGTGCTATGGTGTGCTCACGCCTGCTCATGAGCCTGATCAGTGAAGAATGGAGGTAGTGCTATGGTGTGCTCACGCCTGCTCATGAGCCTGATCAGTGAAGAATGGAGGAGTGCTATGGTGTGCTCACGCCTGCTCATGAGCCTGATCAGTGAAAGAATGGAGGTAGTGCTATGGTGTGCTCACGCCTGCTCATGAGCCTGATCAGAATGAAGAATGGCCTGCTCATGAGTGCTATGGTGTGCTCACGCCTGCTCATGAGCCTGATCAGTGAAGAATGGAGGTAGTGCTATGGTGTGCTCACGCCTGCTCATGAGCCTGATCAGTGAAGAATGGAGGTAGTGCTATGGTGTGCTCACGCCTGCTCATGAGCCTGATCAGTGAAGAATGGAGGTAGTGCTATGGTGTGCTCACGCCTGCTCATGAGCCTGATCAGTGAAGAATGGAGGTAGTGCTATGGTGTGCTCACGCCTGCTCATGAGCCTGATCAGTGAAGAATGGAGGTAGTGCTATGGTGTGCTCACGCCTGCTCATGAGCCTGATCAGTGAAGAATGGAGGTAGTGCTATGGTGTGCTCACGCCTGCTCATGAGCCTGATCAGTGAAGAATGGAGGTAGTGCTATGGTGTGCTCATGCCTGCTCATGAGCCTGATCAGTGAAGAATGGAGGGAGTGCAATGGTGTGCTCACGCCTGCTCATGAGCCTGATCAGTGAAGAATGGAGGTAGTGCTATGGTGTGCTCACGCCTGCTCATGAGCCTGATCAGTGAAGAATGGAGGTAGTGCTATGGTGTGCTCACGCCTGCTCATGAGCCTGATCAGTGAAGAATGGAGGTAGTGCTATGGTGTGCTCACGCCTGCTCATGAGCCTGATCAGTGAAGAATGGAGGTAGTGCTATGGTGTGCTCAGCCTGCCTGCTCATGAGCCTGATCAGTGAAGAATGGAGGTAGTGCTATGGTGTGCTCACGCCTGCTCATGAGCCTGATCAGTGAAGAATGGAGGTAGTGCTATGGTGTGCTCATGCCTGCTCATGAGCCTGATCAGTGAAGAATGGAGGTAGTGCTATGGTGTGCTCACGCCTGCTCATGAGCCTGATACCTCCATTCTTCCTCACGCCTGCTCATGAGCCTGATCAGTGAAGAATGGAGGTAGTGCTATGGTGTGCTCACGCCTGCTCATGAGCCTGATCAGTGAAGAATGGAGGTAGTGCTATGGTGTGCTCACGCCTGCTCATGAGCCTGATCAGTGAAGACTGGAGGTAGTGCTATGGTGTAAGGAATGGGAAAAAAGGTAAGGGGAAAAGTGGGGAAGGAGAGATTAGGGAAACTAACTAAACAATTGGAACACAAGGGCAAAGGGAATACAAGGACCTATCAATCACACTGCAATCTCACTTCAAACACAAAACTAAAATATACAGACTGATACAAACAGACAAATACTTTCAAAAGAGCAATCACAAACCGAATAGCGAGAGACGAACCAACCAGACAGAGTCAAGGGAAGAACGAATCGACTTGGAACAAAGGGGAATGGGATATTTAAGCACAAGACAATTAACGTGATTGCCTGACTAGATAGGGAACAGCTGTGGCAGGAAGCCAGAGAGGGGCGGAGCCAGGAAGAGCAGGACAGGGATAGGTGAGTAGAATGGAAAGGGCGTGGAAACCTATGCTAATCTGCTCTACACACCCAGGCCCTGATTCTAAACTACTCTCAGGTGCAGACAGGCAGCAAGAACAGAATGAAGGAAGTTAGAATCACCTCACCGAATTAACAGGGGAATTAGTGTGTTCACAAGGACTGACAGGAGGGAAGAACACAAGGGTTTACACTGACAATGACAATCAATCAGAACAATACACAATCACTCAGAAAAATAACAAAAGGTACATAAATGAAAATAAAAACTAACAATAATGAAAACTAAAAATAACAGGCAGACAAAATCCTACTTTCTAACAGAGAGCATAAGTAATTTTCCTGCATGTCAACGTAATCAGAAATAAACTCAGAGATTATTTCAACATAATCAGGAAGAAATTCAAGCAACCACCAGCTCAACCCACTGCTCCATACTGTTGGGCAATCCTTGGTAATCCTTGGTTGTACTCTATTCCTCACCCTAACCTTAGCCCATGGATCTGACCAAACTTCACCCCTTGAACTAACAGAATGCGAAACACAGGATCTTTTATTCTGCAGTGGGAAGGACTTTTTTTTCTTTTGCTAGATTTTTGTTTTCTTTTTTTTTTTTTGGCATGTTGGCTTTCTGCTTGACTACATGCTTTTTCTTCAAAGATGAAGGAGCTGATTCCCTCTCTGGCATGATCCTTGTCTGGAATGGATCCTCATTTTCTCGCCTTAGCAAAGCTGAAGTAGCACGATGGCATCTTGAGCATTACCTTTATTGTGCTCAGTAGCGCTACTTCCTGGTGATGGAGCAGGACCTCTCCTCCTATGCAACACTGCATTGCATCTTGATTTCCAGTCACTGTCGTTGAGTAAAGCCCTACTCATTTATCGCTCTCTGAAGTCGTTGGTGGAGTGTTCTCAAAATGAGCTTATTCTCATTGCTCTAGTAAGGTTTACGTGGCAACTCAAATGTTCCTGGAGGAGGAAGAATTGGTTATGATGATGCAACAAAAACCCAAATAAAGCCATCCATCCATCCATCTGAACACCTCCTCCTTCACTAGTGTTACAAAGAAACTGGAGCCTAAGCCGGTAAGCTGTGGGTGAAAGGCAGGGACAAAAGAAGCTGTAGCCTCTCCCAGCAAGCTATGGGTGAAAAGCAGGGACACAAAGAAGCTGGAGCCTATCCCAGCAAGCTATGGGTGAAAGGCAGGGACACAAAGAAGCTGTAGCCTCTCCCAGCAAGCTATGGGTAAAAGGCAGGGACATGAAGAAGCTGGAGCCTATCCCAGCAAGCTATGGGTGAAAAGCAGGGCCACAAAGAAGCTGGAGCCTGTCCAAGCAAGCTATGGGTGAAAGGCAGGCACACAAAGAAGCTGGAGTCTATCCCAGCAAGCTATGGGTGAAAAGCAGGGACACAAAAAAGCTGGAGCCTATCCAAGCAAGCTATGGGTAAAAGGCAGGGACAAGAAGAAGCTGGAGTCTATCCCAGTAAGATCTGGGTGAAAGGCAAAAACAAAAAGAAGCTGGAGCCTATCCCTGCAAGCTATGAGTGAAAGGCAGGGACACAAAGAAGCTGGAGTCTATCCCAGCAAGCTATGGGTGAAAAGCAGGGACACAAAAAAGCTGGAGCCTATCCAAGCAAGCTGTGGGTGAAAGGCAGGGACAAGAAGAAGCTGGAGTGTATCCCAGCAAGCTTTGGGTGAAAGGGAGGGACACGAACAAGCTGGAGCCTATCACAGCAAGCTATGGGTAAAAGACAGGGACACGAAGAAGCTGGAGCCTATCCGAGCAAGCTATGGGTGAAAGGCAGGGACACGAACAAGCTGGAGCCTATCCCAGCAAGCTATGGGTAAAAGACAGGGACACGAAGAAGCTGGAGCCTATCCAGCAAGCTATGGGCGAAAGGCAGGGACACCTAACAAGCTGGAGCATATCCCAGCAAGCTATAGGTGAAAGGCAGGGACACGAACAAGCTGGAGTCTATCCCAGCAAGCTATGGGTGAAAAGCAGGGACACAAAAAAGCTGGAGCCTATCCAAGCAAGCTGTGGGTGAAAGGCAGGGACAAGAAGAAGCTGGAGGTATCCCAGCAAGCTTTTGGGTGAAAGGGAGGGACACGGAACAAGCTGGAGCCTATCACAGCAAGCTATGGATAAAAGACAGGGACACGAAGAAGCTGGAGCCTATCCCAGCAAGCTATGGGTGAAAGGCAGGGACACGAACAAGCTGGAGCCTATCCCAGCAAGCTATGGGTAAAAGACAGGGACACGAAGAAGCTGGAGCCTATCCGAGCAAGCTATGGGCGAAAGGCAGGGACACGAACAAGCTGGAGCATATCCCAGCAAGCTATAGGTGAAAGGCAGGGACACGAACAAGCTGGAGTCTATCCCAGCAAGCTATGGGTGAAAGGCTGGGACACATCTTGGACAGTTAGTCAATCCATCAAATGGCACACACACTCATACTGACAAGCAATTAAGAGTCTCCATTTTGCCTGACATGTATGCATTTTCACTTTAGGAGGAAACCAGAGTCCCTAGTGGAAACTCATGTGAACACAAAGAAAAAATTAAGGGTTCTCAGGCAAAACAAAAACCTTCACATGCAAACTTTGCACGGAATTGCCCAGGGCTGGATTTGAAACCACAACCTTCCTGCTGTGAGGCAGTAGCTCAACCACTCGTAAAGCTATTTTATAAACCATATCAGGCTGTAAATGCACTGATAAAATATCCCTACAGTTGCAATTCTCCTCGTGTCCCTCTTTTGGGACATTGCTCTGTACATGTCCAAAAACATATTGTGCAGTATCAGGAAGTAACATTTTGCCAGGATAAGGCTCTCGGTATTTGCTGTAATTGTGGAAAAGTACAGGATGAAAACGAAGAAAAAAAAAGAAAACTTTTACTATACCATTGGTAGTCGAAGGAGAAAAATCGCTTGTCATCTGCATAAAGTTAAACTGCACTCAACTTTTTTGCATTACTGTACCCAACCTCTTTTAGTTGCCAAATGTTATTGTTTTCCATCGCAGAAAATTGCTAGACTCTCATTGATTTAAAAAAAAGGGGGAAAAAGGTAAATGGCAATTAGTCACTGGACATTGCTGCAATGCGAATGCCCTTATGTTTGCTACTAACTCAGATATTTGTTGGTCTATTGCAGTGTGGGATACCATATTTTTCTCCCCATACACTTATCATTTTATTGAATTATGAAAGAATGAGTCATTTGTTCATGCAAAACCTGCAAACGTAGTGCAGCTTTTAACAAGGATGACCAAAGTTAGAACGCCAATGATTGCAATTTATGACAGAACGAAAGCCAAAAGTGATAAAAGCGTGAGTGATTTTTTGGCATCATGCAGGGGTGGTGGTACTTCTTCATGGTACTCATAAAGTCAAAGTGAAAAAATGTGCCAGATGCAATAGTTTTGCACTAAAAGACAAAGAATTTGCAAAACATAAACAAATTTTATTACCCACCTTGAACTACATGCTACAAGACTTTTATCCCATTGTGGGGCGCTTAAACAATTACATATGCCGCAAAACATGCCATTTCTTGTAAAATTACCAATAAAGACAAACGAAATCAGAAAATAAAACTGTACCTGACATCGATCAGCAGCCAATGAATTTCAAACACTCTGGAAAAGTCATAAAAGTAATAATGTGTTCATCGATTTTGCTGAGCAAAGGAAGGACAGGGGAATTTTACGACTTGTGAAATAGAGTATCACGGCTGATTGATTTATACAGTTGATCATCGAAAAAGCAAAGCTACAAGTGCTTTGTGACAAATTGCAGAGGGGGCAAAAACTAACCCTAAGCGCTTCTTTCAGTACTGTAGCAGAAACAGGAAAGTCAAAGAGCAGATTAAGTGCATAAAGAATAAAAATGGATCGCTGCTATATGATAACAAGGATATTGCGGATGCCTTAAACAGTTACTTTGTTGAGAATTTTACCTCAGAGTGGGTCTTTATTCGGCCAGAGGGCATGTTAAATGCTCAAGATTATTTAGCGGAAATTGAGGTAGGGATAACAAAGTATTAGACAAGTTGCATAAACTAAAGGCAGACAAGGCGGTGGGTCCTGATGGCTTATATCCTGGAGTGCTCAGGGAAGTTAGTGAGATCATCTTTAAGCCGCTATCCGCCATCTTCAGACGGTCTTTAGAAACTAGAGAAATACCAAATGATTGGAAACAGGGCAATATAATACCAATATATAAGAAAGGGGACCGTACTGAGCCAGGAAATTACAGGCCAGTCAGTTTAACTTGCATTGCGTGCAAAATATTGGAATCTATCATAAAAGATGAGCTGGACTTATTTCTTGAACGTAACAGTATCTTGAGGGATAGCCAACATGGTTTCCGCAAGGGAAGGTCATGCCTGACAAACCTTCTGGAATTTTTTGAGGAGGCCACCAAGACTTATGACCAGAGCAGGGCTTATGACATCATATACTTGGATTTTCAGAAAGCATTTGATACAGTACCGCATAAGAGACTAATTTTTAAAATGAGCTCCATTGGAGTTACAGGAGGTATTCTGGAGTGGATTCAAAACTGGTTACAGGACAGAACACAAAGAGTGGTGGTCAATGATATCTCATATGAGCTAGGTATGGTGGGGAGTGGCGTCCCCCAGGGATCGGTGTTGGGACCCCTGCTGTTCCTCATCTACATTAATGACTTTGATAGGAATATTGAGAGCAGATTAGTTAAATTTGCAGATGATACTAAATTGGGGGGTTTGGCAAATAGTTTAGAATCCACTAAAGTGATTCAGGACGATTTGGATAGAATCCAGAATTGGGCAGAAATGTGGCAAATGAAATTTAATGTAGCGAAATGTAAAGTTGTACATGTAGGTAATAAAAACATTAGATGGGATTACTTCATGGGAGGTTTAAAACTGGAATCTGCTCTACACTAGAAAGATCTGGGAGTGATTGTTGACCAAACCCTCACAGGCTCTAGCCATTGTGCCGTAGCAGTTAAAAAAGCCAATCGGATGCTGGAATACATTGCCAAAAGTATTGAGTACAAATCTAAGGAGGTGATGCTTCTTTTGTACAACACATTCGTCAGACCACATCTAGAGTATTGTGTACAGTTCTGGGGACCATACTTTAAGAAAGATATAGAGGCTCTAGAGAAAGTTCAGAGAAGAGTCACTAAGCTAATTCCAGGTATAAAACATGAAAGCTATGAGAAAAGGCTGAAGATCCTTAATCTCTTTAGTCTTAGGAAAAGGAGACTAAGGGGTGATTTGATTGAGGTCTTTAAATATGTTAAAGGGATTAACAAAGTGAATTATGTAGGATTCCTTCGACCAAGTGTTGTTAGTAGAACTCGGGGTCACAAATGGAAGTTGACCAAAGGTAAATTTAGCACTGATATTCGGAAATATTTCTTCACCCAAAGAGTAATTTCGATGTGGAATAGCTTGCCTGACCATATTGTTGAGGCAGAGACCTTGGGGGTTTTCAAGAGTAAGCTTGACTTAAAGCTAGATACCATTGAGTCATTGAGTATCTGAAGGGACATATTCACAATAGTATAAAAAACTGGCGAGCGTAGTTGGGCTGAACGGCCTGTTCTCGCCATTCATGTTATGTTATGTTAAGTGCTACAGAATTTAGTTTAGCGCAGCCACTCTTTAATTCTGGTTCTAAAATGTTGTATGTCAAAACTACCAACCACAGAACACTAGCAGGTTCTATTTCACCTTTCCTCTTGTATTGGCAGATTAGTGATATCACGTGTTCTGGTATTAGACTAGAAGTGTCAGTATTCCACTGGTCTCCCATTGTTTTCTTACTTTTAGATTTTCTTTTCTTTTTCTGCTTTCTGTGCCTGGCTGTTTCAGGTAATCAGTTACTGTCTTTGTTTAACTTCCCTTTTCCTGTCGTCTTACCCTCCCCGTTCTGTTTCTCTTATTGTTTCATTACCTTGTTTGTAGCCACGCCCCTCTCTGCTCTCTCCTGCTCTCCTCTCCACCCGTCTGTTATTTTCTCAATCACCTCTCCCTCTATACGGTCCCTTTGTTTTCTTCTCCTGCTCAGGAGTTTGTCTCAGCTGCTTTTACCCTGTCCCATACTAGCCTTTATCAGAGACTCATTCTCAGTTTTTGGATTGTTCTTTGTGTTTTGCTGCCTTCTGGTTACCATTTTTCCTAATCATTGGTTTTGTATTTTGTCTGTTTCTATACTGCATTCTGCCCAGTTGGTTTTTCAGGATTTTTGCCTGTTTTGTGACGCTGATTTTTGACCAGTGATATTGTATTGCCACCCTGCCTCTGGTTTTCTACTCAGGCTGTGGCACTCACTCTGATTTTTGTCGAATAAACAGTTTGTGCTTTTTTTTTTCACCTCTGTCTCACCTGGGTCCATTCACAATTCTGACAAGAAGTTACTCTGCTGTTGAGTAACTTTCATGTTCGGGCTACATGTTATAGAATTTATGAAGCTTTTATATTTATGTTGGATTCGACATCTGCGGCTGGGCCTCCACTATAATGAGCTGGGTTTTAGAATTCAGACTATGAATTGCCAGGTAGAATGGTGATGCCTTTTGGGAATGGGTAAGCAAAATCAAAAGACCAGGCCTTGGCCAAAAAAATGCCAACTTGTCTATATCCAGTAAGTTATCTTTATTTTAAACATACAACTCAGAAAACAGTCCACCTTTGATTCAGGGCCCAAGTATGTTACTATGAGTTATTTTTAATCTCACTCACTGTTTCAATGGAGTGCCGTTTGCACTGACAAGAAATGAATCAAGCGAATGTTGAGTTTTAGTTTTTTGCATTTTCTGTAATATTGGTTGATTTTAGACTTGGATATTGTTGCTCATTCTAATGGCTGGTTCTGTAAAACTCGCTAAAGCACGTACATAGGGTTCACCAATTTACAAAGGCTAGATTCCTCAACACAGCAGTATTAAAGTTGTGCAAACAGTGTGTTTGAAAGGAGAGAGCTGTGAACGAGTGCTACAGCTCAATTAGAGAAGTGAGCAAACTATTTCAGCAAATAGTGCTGTGAGGGTGCCACTGGGACAGCACACGGAGAAGTAAAATAGTAGCATTACCATCTGCAGGAGCCAAAAATCAAAGCAAGTAATACAGTACAGCCATTTCTTTTCTTTGTTTATTTAATGAAAAGTCCAATTGCATGCTTCCAAGTCCTTAGTCCTCTAGCAAGTGACCCAGATTTCTCGTGAAAAAAAAAAAAACTTGCCACAATTCACAGGGGAGATGTAATGAAACGCTGCACACTTAAGACCCAGCAGCAGGGAGAACAGTAAGAGTGGAGGGAGAAGGCAATAACTACCTGTGGAAAAATGGAAAAAGTAGAAGCGCAGTGTGGATTAAGAGCTGTAGTTATGGGGGGGGGGGGGGGGCATTGTAAAATTTATAGCTGTACTTTGGGTTAGCTCTGCCTTGTATATCAGTGTTTTTCCCCTTAAGCTCTAATTTCTCACTTATGATTTCCCTTAAGTAGGTTCTCAGACAGAAAGTGCATTTTTTTCATATTGCAGGACAGTGTCACACTCATATATGCTGGTAGCATTTCTTCACTGAAGCTACATCACACTGATATTGAGAGAAATATTCAAACCCAGGACACCGTGTTTTCATGGTCACTGCATTACATCAAATGGAACATATGTAGATTTTATTCATCATTTTAAACACATTTCCCATTAACTCAGCAGGACAAATTTGGGATTGTAGGAAACCTTGAGATCTCCTCTAGAATTTAAAATAGGCCTTAAGTTTCGCAGGTTTGAATACAGCGCTTGAGTTTGACAGACCCATTATTACGGGAAACTTATTTTTTATGTAAGTCGTTTTCCCTTTTGGATGTATTGTGTGTGGATTTCTGTTACTGTTTGTTTTTTTCGCCAGATTGGTCTCATCCACTACATGTCTTCTACGTCCATCAAGGCTTCCATCATTTGCATCAATTATTCCTGCTCCGTCAGCTGATATGGGTCCGTAGGTTTTATGGGATGAAGGTAACTGGAGAAAAAAATAAATGACATCTCCACAATCATAGTCCAGTTCCAGTGCTGGATTTCAGATCAGTTCTATCAGTCCATGAAAAAAATAAAGGTCTGAGCCAAGAAATATCCAGTCTTTTTTTTACCCCATGAGTCCTCCAAAGTTTCTCTGACTGTGTTTCAGCAGCATATAAACACAATACAGTTATGCAGCAGGATCTTTTATAGATCCGCTGAAGTTATTATTTGTGCCATGAGATTCTTGGAAATTAATGTAATTATGTAAAAGAGGTCAGTTAAATGTCCATCAGCAATCAAGAGCAAATGTCCATTTAACATATTCAATCAAGGTTAGTTAGTGAACTAATAAATTTGAGAATAAAAACTCATAAGGCCACTAATGAATTCAGGCCTCAGTTGTTTAAGGCATGTCCCTGTTCTCACTGAGCCTCACCAGATCACAGACTGCGGTCAGTAATGATGTGGAAGTGTTTCCAAGAGCACAGACTGCGGTCAGTAATGATGTGGAAGTGTTTCCCAGAACACAGACTGCGGTCAATAATGATGTGGAAGTGTTTCCCAGAGCACAGACTGAGGTCAGTAATGATGTGGAAGTGTTTCCCAGAGCACAGACTGCAGACTGCGGTCAGTTTCCCAGAGCACAGACTGTGGATGAGTGTTTCCCAGTAATGATGTGGAAGAGCAGAGCAGACTGCGGTCAGTAATGATGTGGAAGTGTTTCCCAGAGCACAGACTGCAGTCAGTAATGATGTGGAAGTGTTTCCCAGAGCACAGACTGCGGTCAGTAAATGATGAAGTGTTTCCCAGAGCACAGACTGCGGTCAGTAATGATGTGGAAGTGTTTCCCAGAGCACAGACTGCGGTCAGTAATGATGTGGAAGTGTTTCCCAGAGCACAGACTGCGGTCAGTAATGATGTGGAAGTGTTTCCCAGAGCACAGACTGCGGTCAGTAATGATGTGGAAGTGTTTCCCAGAGCACAGACTGCGGTCAGTAATGATGTGGAGTTTCCCAGAGCACAGACTGCGGTCAGTAAATGGAATGTTTCCCCAGAGCACAGACTGCGGTCAGTAATGATTGGAAGTGTTTCCCAGAGCACAGACTGCAGTCAGTAATGATGTGGAAGTGTTTCAGTAATGATGTGGAAGTTTTTCCCCACAGAGCACAGACAGAGCACAGACTGCAGTCAGTAATGATGTGGAAGTGTTTCCAGAGCACAGAGCAGTCAGTAACTGTGGAAGTGTCAGTTGCATGATGTGGAAGTGTTTCCCAGAGCACAGACTGCAGTCAGTAATGATAAAAGTGTTTCCCAGAGCACAGACTGCGGTCAGTAATGGAAGTGTTTCCCAGAGCACAGAGTCTTACCTGGTCAGTAATGTGTCAGTGTAGAGCACAGAAGTAATGATGTGGAAGTGTTTCCCAGAGCACAGACTGCAGTCAGTAATGATGTGGAAGTGTTTCCCAGAGCACAGACTGTAGTCAGTAATGATGTGGAAGTGTTTCCCAGAGCACAGACTGCGGTCAGTAATGATGTGGAAGTGTTTCCCAGAGCACAGACTGCGGTCAGTAATGATGTGGAAGTGTTTCCCAGAGCACAGACTGCGGTCAGTAATGATGTGGAAGTGTTTCCCAGAGCACAGACTGCGGTCAGTAATGCTGGGCAAGTCTTTCCCAGAGCATAGACTGCGGTCAGTATTGATGTGTCAGCCTTAGTCACTGGGGAGGTCCACATAGTACTGGTGGTAGTGGTTAGCAAATCCATGTGGAACCGGTGGCACTGAGCATGCATTAACGGTGCCAGTGGGGCTTGCGACAGGCTTAGTCACCGGGGAGGTCCATATGGTACTGGTGGAAGTGTTAAGCAAATCCATGTGGAACCGGTGACACTGAGCATGCATTAATGGTGCCAGTGGGGCTTGCTACAGCCTTAGTCACTGGGGAGGTCCATATGGTACTGGTGGAAGTGTTAAGCAAATCCATGTGGAACCGGTGGCACTGAGCATGCATTAACGGTGCCAGTGGGGCTTGCTACAGCCTTAGTCACTGGGGAGGTCCATATGGTACTGGTGGAAGTGTTAAGCAAATCCCTGTGGAACCGGTGGCACTGAGCATGCGTTAATGGTGCCATTGGGGCTTGCTGCAGCCTTAGTCACTGGGGAGGTCCATATGGTACTGGTGGTGGTGTTAAGTAAATCCATGTGGAACCGGTGACACTGAGCATGCACTAACGGTGCCAGTGGGGCTTGCTACAGCCTTAGTCACCGGGGAGGTCCATATGGTACTGGTTTTTAGAAAATCAAAAATGATCTTACAGCCTGGCGTAAGTGTAGGGCCTCTGTGCTGCAGGAAGTGGATGGAGGGGTGTTGTCTGTTTCCTGACCAGTCTGCTCCTAAATTCTTACTTAGCACACGACACAGGACAGTATTTTTATTAATATGCAGTAGTTTTATCCAGTGCCTCACCCCCCTTTTTCTGTGTCTGTTTCCGAGGATCTTATCCCTCCACTACCCTGAGTCCTGGACCGTCTGAGCCCTGTCTCTCACCATGAGCGCTGGCTGCTGCTGTCCTGCTGTCCTGCTGTCCTGATCCGGTCCTGATCCAGTTCTGCATCATCCTCGACATGCCACTTCCTAGAGTTACCGATGCCACTGTTCAGATGGACTTAAATGGAACTCTTTTGCCATTTTACTCTATTATTACTTTATTTTGTTATTAATTAGCTAGCCCGCGGAGGATGGGCTCCCCCACTATAGCCTGGTTCCTCCTGAGATTTCTTCCCACTGGGGAGTTTTTTCTCACCAGTGTTTGAGGATTTTTCTCCCTACTGGGAGTTTTTTGCCTCATTTGCTGTAGTGGGGAATAGGCTGGGCACTGCCCTTTCACTTACTGAATCTCTCACTGTAAAGCGTCTTTGTGACAGTCTCTGTGAAAAGGGCTATACAAATAAATTGAATTGAATTGAATTGAATTGAATGTGGAAGTGTTTCCCAGAGCACAGACTGTGGTCAGTCATGATGTGGAAGTGTTTCCAAGAGCACAGACTGCGGTCAGTAATGTTGTGGAAGTGTTTTCCAGAGCACAGACTGTGGTCAGTAATGATGTGGAAGTGTTTCCCAGAGCACAGACTGCAGTCAGTAATACTGTGGAAGTGTTTCCCAGAGCACAGACTGCGGTCAGTAATGATGTGGAAGTGTTTCCCAGAGCACAGACTGCGGTCAGTAATGATGTGGAAGTGTTTCCCAGAGCACAGACTGCAGTCAGCAATGCTGTGGAAGTGTTTCCCAGAGCACAGACTGCGGTCAGTAATGATGTGGAAGTGTTTCCCAGAGCACAGACTGCAGTCAGTAATGATGTGGAAGTGTTTTCCCAGAGCACAGACTGCAGTCAGTAATGATGTGGAAGTGTTTCCCAGAGCACAGACTGCGGTCAGTAATGATGTGGAAGTGTTTCCCAGAGCACAGACTGCAGTCAGTAATGATGTGGAAGTGTTTCCCAGAGCACAGACTGAGGTCAGTAATGATGTGGAAGTGTTTCCCAGAGCACAGACTGCAGGTCAGTAATGATGTGGAAGTTTTCCCAGAGCACAGACTGCGGTCAGTAATGATGTGGAAGTGTTTCCCAGAGCACAGACTGCAGTCAGTAATGATGTGGAAGTGTTTCAGAGCACAGCCTGAGGTCAGTAATGATGTGGAAGTTTTTCCCAGAGCACAGACTGCGGTCAGTAATGATGTGGAAGTGTTTCCCAGAGCACAGACTGCGGTCAGTAAATGGAAGTGTTTCCCAAATCCATGTGGAAGTGTTTCCCAGAGCACAGACTGCAGTCAGTAATGATGTGGAAGTGTTTCCCAGAGCACAGACTGCGGTCAGTAATGATGTGGAACCAGTGAGAGCAGTCACCAACTGTGGAAGTGTTCAGCCCATGAGGTCAGTAATGATGTGGAGCCTTTTCCCAGAGCACAGACTGCGGTCAGTAATGATGTGGAAGTTTCCCAGAGCACAGACTGCGGTCAGTAATCCATGTGGAAGTGTTTCCCAGAGCCCAGACTGCAGTCAGTAATGATGTGGAAGTGTTTCCCAGAGCACAGACTTAGTCACTAATGAGGTCCATGGTGTTACTGGAGCACAGACTGCAGTCAAAATGTGGAAGTGTTTCCCAACCAGACTGGCACTGAGCATGCGCACAGACTGGCGGTCAGTAATGATGGGAAGTGTTAGGTCCTTAGTCACAGACTCCCATATGGACTGTCAGTGTTAGTAATCCATGTGGCCACCGGTGAGCACAGACTAGCTAGCCAGTAATGATGGAAGCTCCCCAGAGCACAGACTGCAGTCAGTAATGATGTGGGTTTTTTACACAGACGGGGAGGTCAGTAATGGTACTGTTTTGAGCACAGACTCAAACGTGTCATATGAGCAAGTGCATTAAGTGCACAGGGGCTTGCTGCAGGAGCCTTAGTCACTGGGGGAGGTCCATATGGTACTGACTGCAGTGTTAAGCAAATCCAAGTGGAACCGGTGGCACAGGAGCATGCATTCAGTAATGATGTGGGTTTTATCCAGAGCACAGACTGGGGAGGTCCAATGTCTGTGGAAGATGTTTCCAAATCCACAGACTGCAGGAATGATGTGGCCCTGAGCATGCATAGACTGCGGTCAGTAATGATGTGGGGTTTCCTGAGCACAGCCTGCAGTCAGCAATGGGGAGGTCCATATGTTTCTGGTGGAAGACTGCGGTCAGTAATGATGTGGAAGTGTTTCCCACTGAGCATAGACTGCAGTCAGTAATGATGTGGAAGTGTTTCCCAGTCACAGACTGAGGTCCATATGGTACTGGTGGGTGGTGTGCCATAGACTGGGTCCATGTTATGAGTTTCCCGCATGACTACCGGTGCCACTGTTTTCCATGCATTCACTGCAGCAAGTCTTGGGGAGGATGAGATGGTACTGGGTGAAAATGATGTATTTCTTGCCTGGTGGTTCCCCCAGAGCACAGACTGCAGTGGAAGATGGATGGGGGGTTTTGACTGAACACTGACCAGTCTTTGAGGATGTGGAGCCATGACCCAGAGCACATTTTTATCATAATGATGGAAGTTTTATCCAGTGCACAGACTGCAGTCAAAATTCTGTGTCTGTTTCCCAGCACAGACTGGTCACTAATGTTGTGAAGTTTTGGACACTCTGTGTCAAAATGATGTGGAAGTGGATGCACAGACTGCAGTCAGTAATGATTGTCCTGATCCAGACTGCAGTCAACAATGTGGAAGTGTTTCCCCAGAGCACAGACTGTGGTCAGAATGATGTGGAAGTGTTTCCCAGAGCACAGACTGCAGTCAGCATTATTTTTTTTCCCCAGAGAGACTGCAGTCCCAATGATGTGGAAGTTTCCCCAGAGCACAGACTGTGGTCAGTAATGATTTTCCAGTGTTTCCCCAGAGCACAGACCAGTCCCAGTAATGACTCATGTGGAATTTTCTCAGCCACAGACTGCTCAGTCATGTTTCCCCTGACACAGTTTGTAGGCACAGACTGGTCAGTGTTCTGAATCTCTCCAGAGTGCACAGACTGTGACAGTTCTGTGAAATGATCCTGGACAGTTTTTTTGAATTCCAGACTGAATTGAATTGAATGTGGAAGTGTTTCCCAGAGCACAGACTTAAATGCAATGATGTCTGTTTCCCAGAGCACAGACTGCGGTCAGTAATGATGTGGAAGTGTTTCCCCAGAGCACAGACTGCGGTCAGTAATGATGTGGAAGTGTTTCCCAGAGCACAGACTGCAGTCAGTAATGATGTGGAAGTGTTCCCCAAGAGCACAGACTGCAGTCAGACTGGTTGTGGGAGTGTTTCCCAGAGCACAGACTGCGGTCAGTAATTTGTGGAAGTTTTCAGTAACTGAGTCAGTAATGCTGTGGAAGGGTTTCCCAGAGCACAGACTGCAGTCAGTAATGATCTGGAAGTGTTTCCCCAGACAGACACAGACTGCAGTCAGTAAATGTGAAAGTGTTTCCCCAGAGCACAGACTGCGGTCAGTAATGATGTGGAAGTGTTTCCCAGAGCACAGACTGCAGTCAGTAATGATGTGGAAGTGTTTCCCAGAGCACAGACTGCGGTCAGTAATGATGTGGAAGTGTTTCCCAGAGCACAGACTGCGGTCAGTAATGATGTGGAAGTGTTTCCAAGAGCACAGACTGCAGTCAGCAATGATGTGGAAGTGTTTCCCAGAGCACAGACTGCGGTCAGTAATGATGTGGAAGTGTTTCCCAGAGCACAGACTGCAGTCAGTAATGATGTGGAAGTGTTTCCCAGAGCACAGACTGCAGTCAGCAATGCTGTGGAAGTGTTTCCCAGAGCACAGACTGCGGTCAGTAATGATGTGGAAGTGTTTCCCAGAGCACAGACTGCGGTCAGTAATGATGTGGAAGTGTTTCCCAGAGCACAGACTGCAGTCAGTAATGATGTGGAAGTGTTTCCCAGAGCACAGACTGCAGTCAGTAATGATGTGGAAGTGTTTCCCAGAGCACAGACTGCGGTCAGTAATGATGTTGAAGTGTTTCCCAGAGCACAGACTGCGGTCAGTAATGATGTGGAAGTGTTTCCCAGAGCACAGACTGCAGTCAGCAATGCTGTGGAAGTGTTTCCCAGAGCACAGACTGCGGTCAGTAATGATGTGGAAGTGTTTCCCAGAGCACAGACTGCAGTCAGTAATGATGTGGAAGTGTTTCCCAGAGCACAGACTGCGGTCAGTAATGTTTCCCAGAGCATGTGGTCAGTAAATGTGGAAGTGTTTCCCAGAGCACAGACTGCAGTCAGTAATGATGTGGAAGTGTTTCCCAGAGCACAGACTGCAGTCAGTAATGATGTGGAAGTGTTCCCAGAGCACAGACTGCATGATGTGGAAGTGTTTTTAGAGCACAGACTAATAATGTGGAAGTGTTTCCCCAGAGCACAGACTGCAGTCAGTAATGATGTGATGGAAGTGTTTCCCAGAGCACAGATTTAATGATGTGGAAGTGTTTCCAAGAGCACAGACTGGTCAGTAATGATGTGGAAGTGTTTCCCCAGAGCACAGACTGCAGTCAGTAATGATGTGGAAGTGTTTCCCAGAGCACAGACTGCAGGTCAGTAATGATGTGGAAGTGTTTCCCAGAGCACAGACTGCGGTCAGTAATGATGTGGAAGTGTTTCCCAGAGCACAGACTGCAGTCAGTAATGATGTGGAAGTGTTTCCCAGAGCACAGACTGCAGTCAGTAATGATGTGGAAGTGTTTCCCAGAGCACAGACTGCGGTCAGTAATGATGTGGAAGTGTTTCCCAGAGCACAGACTGCAGTCAGTAATGATGTGGAAGTGTTTCCCAGAGCACAGACTGCAGTCAGTAATGATGTGGAAGTGTTTCCCAGAGCACAGACTGCGGTCAGTAATGATGTGGAAGTGTTTTCCCAGAGTACAGACTGCGGTCAGTAATGATGTGGAAGTGTTTCCCAGCGCACAGACTGCAGTCAGTAATGATGTGGAAGTGTTTTCCCAGAGTACAGACTGCGGTCAGTAATGATGTGGAAGTGTTTCCCAGAGCACAGACTGCAGTCAGTAATGATGTGGAAGTGTTTCCCAGAGCACAGACTGCAGTCAGTAATGATGTGGAAGTGTTTCCCAGAGCACAGACTGCGGTCAGTAATGATGTGGAAGTGTTTCCCAGAGCACAGACTGCAGTCAGTAATGATGTGGAAGTGTTTCCCAGAGCACAGACTGCAGTCAGTAATGATGTGGAAGTGTTTCCCAGAGCACAGACTGCGGTCAGTAATGATGTGGAAGTGTTTCCCAGAGCACAGACTGCGGTCAGTAATGATGTGGAAGTGTTTCCCAGAGCACAGACTGCAGTCAGTAATGATGTGGAAGTGTTTCCCAGAGCACAGACTGCGGTCAGTAATGATGTGGAAGTGTTTCCCAGTAGCACAGACTGTTTCCCCAGAGGTCAGAATGATAATGATGTGGAAGTGTTTCCCAGAGCACAGACTGCGGTCAGTAATGATGTGAAGTGTGTCCCTGGGGCACAGACTATGGTCAGTAATGTGTGGAAGTGTTTAGAGCACCCATGATGTGGAAGTGCACAGACTGAGGTCAGTAAATGTGGGTGATGTGGGCTTGCTGTTCCCTTAGCACAGGGGAGGTCATGTAATGGTGTGGAAGTGTTTTCCCAGACGAACAGACTGACAGTGAGCATGCATAATGGTGCCAGTGGGGCAGTCAGTAATGAGGAAGTGTTTAGCACACAGGGAGGTCCATATGGTACTGGTGGAAGGAAGTGTTTCCAAAGTCAGTAATGATGTGGAAGTGTTTCCCAGAGCACAGACTGCAGTTGTGAAGTGTGTTAGGAGCACAGAGCACAGACTGGGGAGGTCAGTAATACTGGTGGAAGTGTTTCCCAGAGCACAGAAAGTCAGTAATGATGTGGGGTTTGGCACAGACTGGTCAGTAATGATGTGGAAGTGTTTCCCAGGCACAGACTGCAGTTTCCTGTGGAAGGAGTTTCCCCAGAGCACAGACTGTGGTCAGTAATGAAAAAAAGTGTTTCCGGTGACACAGACTGCAGTCAGTAATGATGTGGAACAGCCTTAGTCACAGACTGAGGTCCATATGGACTGGTTTTAGAAAACAGACTGCAGTCTTAATGATGTGAAGTGTTTCCCCAGAGCACAGACTGGATGGAGGGTAATGAGAACTGACCAGTCTGTTTCCCTTAGCACAGACACAGACAAGTGGAGTAATGAATGGAAGTGTTTATCCAGAGCACAGACTGCAGTCAGTAACAGAAGTTTTCCCTGTGTCAGACTGCGGTCAGTAATGATGTGGATGTTATCCCTCCAACCCTGAGTCCTGAAGTGTTTCCCAGCCCTGTCAGACTGCCATGAATGATGTGGCTGTGCTTTGTCCAGAGTCCTGACAGTCCTGATCCAGTTCTGCAATGATGTGGATGTGTTTCCCAGAGCACAGACTGCTGTCAGATGGACTTATGTGGAAGTGTTTCCCAGAGAGCTATTAGACTTTATTTTGGAAGTAATTAGCACAGACTGCAGTCAGTGGAGGATGTGTTTCCCACTATAGCCAGGTTCCAATGAGACTCCCACTGGTCAGATGTTTTTTTTCACCACTGTTTGAGGACTGCGGTTTCTAATGATGGGAGCACAGACTGCAGTCAGTAATGAATGCTGGAAGTGTTCACTTACTGAGCACAGACTGCAGTTTGTGAATGATGTGAAAAGTGTTTCCCAGATAAAGATTGAATTGTTGAAATGAATGTGGAAGTGTTTCCCAGAGCACAGACTGTGGTCAGTAATGATGTGGAAGTGTTTCCCAAGAGCACAGACTGCGGTCAGTAATGATGTGGAAGTGTTTCCCAGAGCACAGACTGTGGTCAGTAATGATGTGGAAGTGTTTCCCAGAGCACAGACTGCGGTCAGTAATGATGTGGAAGTGTTTCCCAGAGCACAGACTGCGGTCAGTAATGATGTGGAAGTGTTTCCCAGAGCACAGACTGCGGTCAGTAATGATGTGGAAGTGTTTCCCAGAGCACAGACTGCAGTCAGTAATGATGTGGAAGTGTTTTCCAGAGCACAGACTGCAGTCAGTAATGATGTGGAAGTGTTTCCCAGAGCACAGACTGCGGTCAGTAATGATGTGGAAGTGTTTTCCAGAGCACAGACTGCAGTCAGTAATGATGTGGAAGTGTTTCCCAGAGCACAGACTGCGGTCAGTAATGATGTGGAAGTGTTTCCCAGAGCACAGACTGCAGTCAGTAATGATGTGGAAGTGTTTCCCAGAGCACAGACTGCGGTCAGTAATGATGTGGAAGTGTTCCCAGAGCATAGACTGCAGTCAGTAATGATGTGGAAGTGTTTCCCAGAGCACAGACTGCGGTCAGTAATGATGTGGAAGTGTTTCCCAGAGCACAGTCAGATGGTCAGTAATGATGTGGAAGTGTTTCCCAGAACACAGACTGCAGTCAGTAATGATGTGGGAGTGTTTCCCAGAGCACAGACTGATGTCAGTAATGATGTGGAAGTGTTTCCCAGAGCACAGACTGTGGTCAGTAATGATGTTGTTTCCCCAGAGCACAGACTGCGGTCAGTAATGATGTGGAAGTGTTTCCCCAGAGAGCACAGACTGTCAGTCAGTAATGATGTGGAAGTGTTCCCAGAGCACAGACTGTGGTCAGTAATGATGTGGAAGTGTTTCCCAGAGCACAGACTGCAGTCAGTAATGATGTGGAAGTGTTTCCCAGAGCACAGACTGCAGTCAGTAATGATGTGTAAAGTGTTTCCCAGAGCACAGACTGCAGTCAGTAATGATGTGGAAGTGTTTCCCAGAGCACAGACTGTGGTCAGTAATGATGTGGAAGTGTTTCCCAGAGCACAGACTGCGGTCAGTAATGATGTGGAAGTGTTTCCCAGAGCACAGACTGCAGTCAGTAATGATGTGGAAGTGTCTCCCAGAGCACAGACTGCAGTCAGTAATGATGTGGAAGTGTTTCCCAGAGCACAGACTGCGGTCAGTAATGATGTGGAAGTGTTTCCCAGAGCACAGACTGCGGTCAGTAATGATGTGGAAGTGTTTCCCAGAGCACAGACTGCGGTCAGTAATGATGTGGAAGTGTTTCCCAGAGCACAGACTGCGGTCAGTAATGATGTGGAAGTGTTTCCCAGAGCACAGACTCCAGTCAGTAATGATGTGGAAGTGTCTCCCAGAGCATAGACTGTGGTCAGTAATGATGTGGAAGTGTTTCCCGGAGCATAGACTGTGGTCAGTAATGATGTGGAAGTGTTTCCCGGAGCACAGACTGCAGTCCGTAATGATGTGGAAGTGTCTCCCAGAGCACAGACTGCAGTCAGTAATGATGTGGAAGTGTCTCCCAGAGCACAGACTGCAGTCAGTAATGATATAGAAGTGTTTCCCAGATCACAGACTGCGGTCAGTAATGATGTGGAAGTGTTTCCCAGAGCACAGACTGCGGTCAGTAATGATGTGGAAGTGTTTCCCAGAGCACAGACTGCGGTCAGTAATGATGTGGAAGTGTTTCCCAGAGTATAGACTGCGGTCAGTAATGATGTGGAATTGTTTCCCAGAGTACTTTGGTGAATTATGTACAGGCTGTGTGGGTTGGACGGTGCCACCTGCAGCTCTGGCTCGTCTCTCTCTCTCCTGAAGCCATGGAGAGATGCTTGTGAGGCCTAAGGACCAATCCCAGCCATTTGGACACTGCCTGTAATTTGTGAAATGCTGACATGTGCAGTGGCTGTGTGCCACTGAAACAGCTCCGGCAGCTGTTCTCACTGGAGGCGTGTGATGGCTTATATCATATACCTGGTCCTGACGCAAGCTAAATTCTGAAATTACTCTCTTTAGCCCAGGAGCTTGTCGCGCTGCTCAAACGCTGCCTGTTTCTCAAAGCGTTGGCTAAATCCTTTGTTGGCTGCATTTTTAGACTGCTACGTCACTGTAGTTTGTTCCATTGTGAAGGTGCTTTCAAATACAGACAACATGGAAATGGAGAATCAGCGAGTGAGATGAAGACGAGACGAAGGCTGCATTTTTCTGTTATATTTGAATGCGGTCATGTTAGGAGTGAGGCCATTATCTCCATGTTTACTTGGATTTCCTCATCAAGTTTCAACTGCTGATAATTTAACAATGTTTTCTAGTTATACCCCTGAAATAAAGTCTTTTGGCTGCCTCTGATCATTCATGTTATTCATGTTTATGGGAATCGCAAAACTTTTTGTGTTTATTTCTAGGGCACAGAGGACCCTATAGTTTTGTGTGACCTTATGACCTTTCCTGTAGTGTCAAAACCAGGTCAAAATTGACATTTCCAGGTGCAATAACTCAACCAGTCTTGATGGGAATCATGTCACGTCTTATGTTAGTTCTTTTGAATAGAGAGCTCCTGTTTTTGATGGTATTTACCCAGTGACCATTGCTGTAGGGCCGCCACCTGGCCTAACTTTTCATTGTTAAAAACTGCAGTAACTTGATAGTTTTTATGGGAATCGCATGAAACCTCATGTTCCCGTGACCCTGTGACCTTTCATGCAGCGCCGCCAAAAGGTCAAACTTTATATCTCCAAGTATTGTTATCAAGTCATCTGTATTGTAATCAATGTAATCTGCTGGGAATCAAGTCACACTTCTTGTGATCATTTCTGGTGCATAGATCAGGGCCGTTATTGATGTTAGTCACCACTATCTCTTTTACTGTAGCACCACCACCAGGCCAAACCATTAATTGTTGAAGATTGCAATAACTTGAGCAGCTTTAATAGTTATCTCATCAAATCAGCTCTCAATACTCCTGGTGCATAGAGGAGGCAGTTACTGATTGTGGCGGCTCTGTAATGCTTCTTGTGGTGCCACAACTCAGTTAAACTCAAATTATGCAAATGCAATAACTCAAGCAGTTATGATGGGAATGATCAGTCATCCAGTGCATTCAGAAGGGGTGTTATCGATAATGGTCACCCTTTGATGAAAATTTGCTGCGCGCGTCCCTGGAGCACTGAGTACTTCTCCTGTTGATTTTTTTCCATCACTATCTGAGAACAGAACATCCTCAGTTTTTGCTGGGAGTGGTTGCATAATTTAAAAGCATGATTCATCATGACTACATATTCACTACATAATGTCTCAGATACTGTAAGTCTTCTGAATATGTGACAGGATGAGAGCAGCTCACTGAGCTCAGGCTTATCTTTATCCCTCTGTAGACAGCATGTTAGGGATCAGGTCTTAATGTGCCCCTTATCTACACTCAGCACCATAATTCATTGGACAGTGACACATTTTTTGTGATTTTGGTTCTAATGGCTAAGGCAGCATGATTGCGACTGTGCAATTTGATATCGCCATGTAAGTGTAGATCCAGTATCAATAAAATTAAGCTCGTCCAAGAGTAACATTAATCTACCAATAGACAGCAGCTCTGTCATAATGACATCATAAAACTATGAGGGCTTAACAACAGTGCATTGCACATGACTTGCAAGGACCTTTGGTTTTTTTGCTTAAGTCAATCACCGGATCTGTATCAAACGGAACATAAATTTTTCATGCTAAAGAGGAGACCTTGGGCAAAAAGTCTCCAAAATGAACAGGAACTGAAGATGGCTGCAGCAGGGCTGTCAATAAGTTTTGAAGTAGACATCTCAAATTTGAAAGTAGGCGGTAGGCCACTTTTCAAGCAGCGAAGGCGTGAGCCTCCTTGGGGGTCTGAGGCATGCCACCCCTAGAAAATTTTGAAATTTAGATTCTTCCAAATGTTACTTTCAGCATTTTCTGGTCAGTATTTGGGCCAAAACAACAATCAATGCTAACACTATATTTACCATATTTTGTTGAACTGCCTTTTTTTATTTTACTGAGAATCAACAGTCTCAATCAGAAAATCTTTCATATTTATAGTTGCTATGACATAGGGGTGTAGTCAGGTAAATTGGGCCACTTTTGGCACAATTTTGACGGAGTCATAAAAAATATAAGGAATTGCCCCACCCGTATTAGCAACCTCAGTCCAATCAAAACATTTAAAATACATCAAGTTCCATTGTAGCAACAATTTAAATGTATAAAAAATGATCAGCTATCTAAGAGACAAAAGAGACATGACACTGTGACCTTAGCTGACCCATTTCAGCGGATGGCCCAGTTTACCTACCCTCACCCTATCTGCAGACATGTAAAAAGTTGCCACTTATAAACACAATCACTGACCTTAAGGAAAGAGTGAAAAGACAAATCTTCAAATATAATTAAATACAATGTTTAGAGTTCATGACGTTCACCTCTGGTCTTAGTCCTATAATGAACTCCTATTGGGTATAATATTATAAGTTTAGGTAAGTCTTCCATATCAGATTCAAATGCACTGTCCTCAGAGGAGTAAAAAAAAAAGAAAAAAAGGCTTGATTCAATGAAAGCTTCAGTTCACAGATTACAGTGATCGGATGGATCGACTCTGAGCGATGCAAGAGTTGCACATTAAAAGGTTTATGTCCAGATGGTGAGGCAGGATGATGGACAGGATTTCTTGGTTTCAACATTTTATGGCTTTCTTAATCACTTAAATCATATTTCGACTGCCACATTAGAGGTGATCACTCTACTGAGTGAGAGTCCACTTCAAAGAAATCTGAAAGTGAGCTACATAGCGATTTATGCTTATGATGGTTTCAAGCAAAATACTAAGGTTTTCCATTATGCAGGCAATCCATGCGATAGAGGAAAGACAATATAACCAATGCCCGTGGAACTGATATATACCCAGAAACGGCGCAAATTTATATCCCCAACACCAGTATGGGTTCAGCGGTCGACCCTGGGGGACAAAATGAAATTATTCCATAGCAAAGCACAGGAAAAGACGCTCGCTAAATCCGTAAATTATTTTTTCTGACAAACACACATAATTGATATAAGATAAATGAATATTTTACTTTTAAATCATTGATACCGGTTTCCTCAGTAACGACAATCATATTCAAGTTATGTGGACACCAATGGGGCATTGCCTTAAGCGCGTTCTTGGCTCGGATCTAAGTAGTTGTCATGAATCATCGTATTTGTCGTGCATATGCATGACGGAGAGTGGAGCTCTGTTTACCGCCCGTCTTTTAACTTAACTCGAGCCTGTAAAAGGACCAATCTTCATGATATGAATGTTTTGAAGTCTTCTGCACGACGAATAGCTTACAGTAGTTATGTAGCAACTCGATAGCTACTCATAGCTTTTAGTACAGAATGCACAGTAAGCTAACGCTGCTTTTGATTAACTAGATAGCTTGTATTCGGTTAACATGGAAATTGAACGTGACAGCCTATAGCTATGTGCGCAGTTAGTTTACTTTTTCATAGTAGTTAGAGATCTACCCAATCAGAGTTGTTTAATCAATTAACATTATTGTATTTTGAATACCTGAGCACCAAATCACAAAGCTGTGTGTCGCTGAGGTGTAAATTATGACGCAGCTTCGAACGGAAGCCGCGTCGGACTATGATCAGACATCTTACTTTTGTTTGTTGTAACATCTGAAGGACATGGTCTGTCGAAGGTCCAACTTTTCATGCGACGGATGATCAGACGCAGTTGGACAAGCTAAGTTTATTGAAACAGCCCCTTGGGATCCAGTTATGTGAAAATGTCCCAAGCGTTACATGGCCCTTTGATCTACCACTGCTCTACGCTCTGCAGCTTCCATCGTGCGTGGGAAAGGTAAACACGTTTATATCTCTTGAAATGTATCACTTCGACTCGGAAGTTTGAAATGGTTATCTTATTATATATATATATATATATATATTTTTTTTTTGTTTAAAATAAATTTGGCATCTCCAATCCCACCCGAATCTGGAATGCCCAATTAGGCAACTATGAACAACACTTGCTCATATGCGACCCCTTGTTGCCAACTCAGGAGAGTGAAGACAGTTTGCGGCTCTCCTCCAAAGCACGCACCTTTCAGCCACTGCTTCTTATACACTCATTGGTTGAATCTTCGCAAGTTCAGAACAAGGGCGGAGGATACCCGGACATGAACAAGCTTAGAATCTTCCTGACGAGCGCCCGGCTGGCCAACAGGAGGCGCCTAAGCAACGAACAACAGAACCATGTTATATTACCCTTCCCGGCAGACCCTTCCCAATTTGCATCCCTGTAGCGCAATGGCCAATTGTGCGCTACGCTGAAAAAGCTGCCGACCACTGCTGGTTGGTAAAACCGGGGCTCGACCCCGCGTCGTGATGGTCACTTCTGTTTCGCAATGTGATGCTTTTAACCGAGCTATCCGGCAGCTCTTATCTTATTATATTTTTGCAGGGTGTTTTCATTTTCTTGTCAAAATTAATGGACAATTGAGAGGAAAGTAGACGGCCGAAGATTGGCCCTTAATGAAAGCCTTGCAGCAGTGCAGGCCTGGCATCACCAGGGAACATACCCCACGTCTATCTAGGCATTACAGACTTGAATTAGTCATTGTATGCAAAAGGGGGGGGGGGGAATTAGGTGTACAAAACTTGTGGTCTTTTTCAAAGCTCCATCCAATATAGATGTAAACAACCTCAAATTAACACTACAGTCTGCTTTTCAACCTTATTTTTAAGTTAAGAGTTTTGAGTTAAGAACTGAATTTTAAGAAGTCATCATCCAATAAATTATGGTGCTCACAGTTACATTTAGCCTAATCTTGATTTGGGTTTTATTGCATAATAAGGGAGATTCAATCACTCATCTCTTTGGTATAAGAACTGTTAATAGAACCAGAGATGTTAAATTGAAGTTAACACAAATAAACTTCATACTGATATTACGGAGCATTTTATTCATCCATAGAGTGGTCACAGGCTGTAATAGCTCACCAAATTATAATCCAGAAGCAGAAACGCCAAGGTTTTTGAGGGGCAGGCTTGATACAGTGCCAGATACTCTTGTTCTTAATTATTCTGAGTGTTTGGTAAACTTTATTGGAAGGAAATCAGTGAGGTTTCCAGGACTGAATGGCCTCTTCTTCCAATTTTGTAGTTTAATGACTCTCATTTTGTCTCCAGCTCTCAGACGGCTTGGTGAGCAGACGCCAGATTTCTCTACCGTTCCAATTTGTTGAGTTTGTTGGCTCCACTTCAATGGCTCTGCAATCATGAGATTTCTTTGTGTCCTCATCTCACAGTTTAATTCTGTTCTGACAGTTGTCCCCGTTTAATCACTCACTCCTCTAAACCAGTGTTTCCCAAACTGTGTGCCGCAAGAGAAAAAAGTTTGGGAAACACTCCTCTAAACCACACACCAATCTTTCTTATTACACTACCACTCCAAAGTTTGGAATTGTGATTTTTTTTCCCGAATAGAATAAATGGAAGAGACTTTGAGACTATATAATATACCCGTCGCACACAAACCTACTATCACACCAAGACTGAGAAATTAACTGCACTGACTGCCCTACGACTTACATCGGCGAAACGGGATGAAAACGAAACTTTAGACTGAAGGAACATAAAAGAGTGACTTTAATCGGTGGCACGAACAACAACATTGCTGAACACGTAAGACAAACTCAGCACACTATTGACTGGGACTCCGCACACTGCATTAACTTCAGTCCAAACTGGCAACAGCAACTCACTCTGGAAAGCTGGTTTACAAACTTCGAACAAAACCCGCTCAACCGATGCCAACAACTTCCCACCCCTGACAGACGCTGACTTGATGCTACAACGAAGAACAAACAGATCTCCAACAACCGTCAATCAACCAATCAACTGACAACTTTCAATGACCAGTCCCCCTCCTCTGCAAATCCACAACAACCAATCAGATGAAACAGTGACTGAATAAAAACACTGAATGTCGACTCAAAAAAAAAAAAACAGCTGATAATGTGACGCGCTACAGCGTTCAGATGACGCTTCTGAGGAAGACTGCAGACAACAGTCGAAACATGTCGAGGTAAGAGTAACATCTCCAACTCCTGTCTGAAGAAAACAAAATTTAGTTCTCTTGCCATTAGACTCTGAAGATGACTGCTGCACAGATGGACGAAACGTCAGTTACAAACTGTCTTTTTCAAGACAACCCAAACCCGGAAGATGCTCCTTCCCCCGATGTATCCGACCCTGGGTTCAGACCTTTTCTTGAAGAGACGATTTGTTATAACATGACCCAAAAATTATACAGTAGCTAAACTCTGCAGGGACTTTCTGGATTAAAAAATTAGCTAATTGTTTAATATGGAGCTAAGTCACTGGATTTGAACCCTACTTACAGTTGCTGTTGAGGGATCACTTCAGTATCTTAAAGTTTGTATGGTGAGCCAATTTTTAAAGCAAACAGCAGTGGGAAAATCTATGCATTTTATGCGAAAATCCATTGAGAATTACGTCTAAGCTAAATTTATATCCAAATTTTGTAAAATTTGCAAAGCAGTGATTAAATCTCACAGTAGATGCTTTTATGAGAAATCACTTAAATAGATACCGGTGTTATAACTTTTTTTGCCCCCAAATACTTGAAATACAAAATTGTGCAAGTTTGTTTCAAATCATTCACCATTACACAAACACTTTCATTGAGCGAAATAGCAAGAACTAATTCACTGAAGTGATTCTAAATGTTAAAATGGCCTCAGAATGTGTTATCCTGACCTGCACCAAACTCACACAGCTGTCAGTACGTTTGACTGTGGCACCTCTATATTCATCTCCACAGAGTGGCTACATCTTTAAAGGACTCCATTACCCAGGTACTCCCGTCACCTGGTTCTCTCTGCTGCCTGCTGATAAGGTGACTGGTGTGAGTCCAAGGTTGGGAGCACCTCTAGGGAACCTACTGAAGCCTTCTGTTACAGTCAAACAATGGCATGCTAAAATGTGCTCATTAGGAAAACAGAAATGTGCACACACACACACACGCACACATGCATACACACACACACACACACACACACACACACACAAAGGGCAAATTAAATGAAGTTCAGCAATTTTTTTAACATTCATCCATCCATTTTCAGCAGCTTATCCGGGGCCAGTTCGCAGGGGTAGCAGAATCAGCAAAGTGGCCCTGACGTCCCCCTCCCCAGCCACGTCCTCCAGCTCCTCCTGGGGAACCCCAAGCCCTTCCTGGGCCAGCTGGGAGATACTGTATAATCCCTCCAGTGTAATAGTCCAAAAAGGTTCATACTGTCTGTAGTAACTAATTAGCCTTGACGTTCTTATTTTCTGACAGAAAAAGGTTTTATCCCACCTTGACATGTTTGACGGAATACTCCCGTCTTCTTCAGAAGAGTCACTGATGTTACGAAAGTGACGTGTCTTATCAGCTGATGTTAGCGGCGTGGCCGCCCTGTCAGATTTGACAGGGCGGGCCACCCGCCTGCTATCCGGCCGCTCCTCCAAGATGGCACTCCAAAAAAAAAAGAACACCAAAAAGAATGCGAGAAAGAGACAACAGTAAGACAGACACGCTCAGTTAAAGAACAAGCACCACAGGTAAACCTTAAATCAGCAATCACAGACCATTGCAAAAGGGAAAATCATATTATGGACTGGGACAAGGCCAAAATTATCCGCACTCAGAACAACCGACATGAACGCTGGATCATGGAGGCAATTGAAATCAGGAAGCGCCCACAGGACTATGAACCGGGACGAGGGGGGGGCATACATGCTTTCCCACACCTGGAGTGCCATCTTGGAGGAGCGGCGGATAGCAGGGGCGTGGCCGCCCTGTCAAATCTGACAGGGCGGCCACGCCTCGCTAACATCAGCTGATAAGACACGCCACTCGTAACATCAGTGACTCTTCTGAAGAAGACGGGAGTATTCCGTCGAAACATGTCAAGGTAGGATAAAAACCTTTTCTGTCAGAAAATAAGAACGTCAAGGCTAATCCTCCAGTGTGTCCTGGGGAACCCCAAGCCTTTCCTGAGCCATCTGATAGATATAATCCCTCCAGCTCCTCCTGGGGAACCCCAAGCCCTTCCTGAGCCAGCTGGGAGATACTGTATAATCCCTCCAGTGTTTCCTGGGGAACCCCAAGCCTTTCCTGAGCCATCTGAGAGATATAATCCCTCCAGCTCCTCCTGGGGAACCCCAAGCCCTTCCTGAGCCAGCTGGGAGATACTGTATAATCCCTCCAGTGTTTCCTGGGGAACCCCAAGCCCTTCCTGGGCCATCTGGGAGATATATAATCCCTCCAGCTCCTCCTGGGGAACCCCAAGCCCTTCCTGAGCCAGCTGGGAGATACTGTATAATCCCTCCAGTGTGTCCTGAGGAGCCCCAAGCCCTTCCTGAGCCAGCTGGGAGATATAATCCCTCCAGCTCCTCCTGGGGAACCCCAAGCCCTTCCTGAGCCAGCTGGGAGATACTGTATAATCCCTCCAGTGTGTCCTGGGGAACCCGAGCCCTTCCTGGGCCAGCGGGGAGATATAATCCCTCCAGTGTGTCCTGTGTCTGCATCAGGGCCTCTTCCCAGTTGGACATGCCTGCAAAACCTCTACAGGGAGGTGTCCAAGAGGCAAATCACTTGTTAGAGTCCCATTTGTTTAAAAAAAATCAATGCTAAAGACAAATCTGTTGGCATGTTTTTTCCATCTTTGTTATGATGAAAATTAAGCTGTCCCTGACAAGAGAGAACACATTTCCTGATCCTCTTAGCACAGACTCTAGAGATTTCAGCTGGCTGGAATTTAAAATATTTCTGCATTATTCTATTTCCTCAAAGCTTATGGTGGTGTACTGCTGAAGAAAAGCTGTCCAAGATTAAGGGGAGTCAGACTGAATATATTGCGTGTGTGTGTGTGTGTGTGTGTGTATATATCAGTGGCGGCTGATGAACTGGCGATCGGTGAGGCTGAAAACAATACCTTAAAATTAATGATTGTTCGACCTGTTTTCAATCATTCATTTAAATTACCATTACAGAAACTCCGATAACTCTCAACATTATCAGGTGTGGCCAGTTTTCATTTATAACGCATACCTGTCAACTCTCACGCATTCTTTACGCGCCTCTGCTGTAGTCAGCAATTATTCAATCAACGCATATGTAAGAGATTCTCGCGCGGAATTGACATCCTTGTCTATGGAGGGGTTGGAAGCAATGGAATTGCATAAACACGTTTCAAATTATCTTATTTCATTTAAATGATCATGAAACACATGCATTGCTTCCAACTCCTGAGTAAAGAAAAGCGTGAGAAGTCCGGAGTCGTAATCGGTATGCGTTATAAATGAAAACTGGCCACATCTGACAATGTTGAGAGTTTCCGGAGTTTCTGTAATGGTAATTTAAATGAATGATTGAAAACAGGTCGTGCCCAATCATTAATTTTAAGGGATTGTTTTGAGCCTCCCCTATCGCCAGTTTACCAGCCGCCACTGATATATATATATATATATTTATTTGTGAAAAAAAAGTATTTGTCCCCTTCCTGATGGTTTTTTTTTTGCATATTTGTCACACTTAAATGTTTCAGATCATCTAAGAAATTTTAATATTAGACAAAGATAACCAGAGTAAATATAAAATGCAGTTTTTAAATGATGATTTCGTTTATTAAGGGAAAAAAGCTATCCAAACCTATCTGGCCCTATGTGAAAAAAAGTAATGCCCCCCCCCCTTTATATCATAAATTAACTGTGATTAACCACATTCTTTGAGTTCAATTTCACAAGCCATACCCAGGCCTGATTACGGCCAGACCTGCTGAATCAAGAAATCACTTAAATAGAACCTGTCTGACAAAGGGAAGTAGGCTAAAAGATCAAGTAGGAAAAAGCAATACATCATGCCGCGATCTAAATAAATTCAAAAACAGATGAGAAACAAAGTCATTGACATCTATCAATCTGAGAGGGTTACAAAGCCATTTCTAAGGCTTTGGGACTCCAGCGAATCACGGTGAGAGCCATTATCCACAAATGGAGAAAACTTGGAACAGTGGTGAACCTTCCCAGGAGTGGCCAGCCTACCAAAATTACTCCAAGAGTGCATCGACAGCTCATTCAGGAGGTCACTAAAGAACCCAGAACAACATCTAAAGACCTGCAGGCCTCGCTTGCCTCAGTTAAAGGCAGTGTTCATGATTCAACAATGAGAAAGAGACTGGAAAGAAAGACCCTGTCGAGATTGAGTCAGCCGAGTCACCACTCTACAGCGTTGACCAGGTGAGCAGCAGCTCCAGGCTCCTCAAGAGGCAGGGTGACAAGAAAGACGTGAAGAATGTTCAGGACATCCTCGCTGTGTTGCACAAATGTAAGGACCTCCCTACGTTTTGTGCTAGTAATCTGTCGAGGATCCCACCTGTTGACGTGAATTCCATTGACCTGACCTCCATGTTAAAGGAGTTCTGCATGATGAGGAAAGAGTTTGCTGATATTCGGCGTCAGCTGGACCACAGCTTGTGTAAGGCTCCAGACACGTCTTCCGTAGCAGCAGCTCAGGAGTGGCCTCTGATCAGTCTCGATCCCACGGCCCCACCCCGCGAACCCTTGAAGCAACCTGCTTATGTGCGGCTCCCAGACTCTCAGGCGACTTCGGCTCCCAGACCTGCCGAGCAGCCTACACACGTGAAGCTACCGGATGTGCCCTCATCATCGATCACTTCGCTTCGAGTTCCAGCTAAGGATAACGCACAGAAACGTCGTGTTGTGGACAGAGAAGGATACCAAGTTGTTGACCGGAGCAGGAAGAAGAAGAAGATGGTGCTCGGTACATCACAACGGGCATCCAATCTGAAAGTGACTCTTGTGCCAAAGCGGCCATCTTCTGTATTCGTGACTAGGCTCGACCCTGAGACTTCTTGTGAGGATATCACCGACTATGTGAGAGACTTTATGAAGTTGTCTGTCAAATGTGATAAACTGAAATCGAAGTATGATAGTTATGCTTCATTCAAAGTGTCAACAAACGTAAATCCATCATTGTTACTCGAACCAGGAAACTGGCCAGCTGGTCTGCTTGTACGCAGGTTTTATGAAAAAAGAATTGTTGAGGCTAATCACAATCATAATGGATTTAAGAATTCTAAGCTACAAGTGTAATGGTCTGAAAGGTATAATACCAGTTTTTTGTGATGTCTTACAAAATTGTGATATTATTTGCTTACAGGAAACCATGTTAACCAAACAAGAATGTTGTATACTAAATAATATTGATGATGATTTCTATAGTGCATGTGTGGCTCCTGTTGATGCAACTGCAGGTGTTATCCATGGTAAACCTTATGGTGGAGTTGGCTTTATGTGGCATAAAACTCTATATGTTGGTGTGTCTCCTATTGATTTTGGCCTTGACTGGTTGTTCGGTCTCAGGTAATCATTTGGTAGCAAGGTATTCCATTTACTCAATGTGTATTTACCTTACCAATCTGATGAAAATCTTGACAGGTATAATGACTATTTAGGTAAAATGTATTGTCAGATCCAAGAGATTGAGAATACCTGTATCTCAGTTGTTGGTGATTTCAATGCGGATATATCCCAAAATTCTCTGTTTGGAGATATCTTATCTAGGTTTTGGAGTGATCACAGTTTTATTTTGGCTGATCAGGCTGTATTACCCCCAGGTTCTTACTCATATCTTAGCCCTTCTTGGGGCACTACCTCTTGGCTTGATCATATCATGTGCTCTGCAGATGGATTGGCTTGGGTTCATGATATTTCTATCCTCCATGATTGTATTTTATCTGATCACTTCCCAATTTCTTTTAAATACAGTGTCGATTCTGTGCCATCGGTTTCGTGTACAACCTCCAATGATACTGGTCAGGGGATCAATTGGAGTAAACTGTCATTTAATGATGTTGAAACATATAGGTGTGCTACTAGGCACAAACTCAGTTCCTCGAGTATCGGAGATGGGCTTAAGTGTCGTGATCCTCGATGTAAGGATGATTCACATAGGAAAGATAATGATTCTCTTTATAGGAATATTGTTGACACCCTTTCGAGTTGCAGTAGGGAATTTGTTAAATTGCATAAGAAATCTTGTTATAATGTACCTGGTTGGAAGGATGAAGTTCAATCTTTCCATGACCAGCCTAGGGATGCTTATTTGATTTGGCGAGATATAGGCAAACCAAGGAATGGTCCAATTTATGATCTTATGAGGTCAACTAGATCTAGGTTCAAATATATACTTTGTCGCTGTAGGAATAATTCCAACTCCATATTGTCTGATAAGCTAGCTTCTAACATGCTGCAGAAGAATGATAGGGAATTTTGGAAGGATAACAAGGATAGGTTGAACGGTAAGGTTAATCTTCCTAATCACATTGAGGATTGTACTGGTGATGAGATTCCTGGTTTATGGGAGGAATTATAAGAGTATATTCAATTCTGTTGCTGACAGTGATTGTTCGTCTCTCTTAGATAATCTACCTCCTCTGAATTATGATGGTGGTATGATGGTTCCAGCTAATGAGGTTTTTGATATTTTGAAGGATCTGCCTAGTGGGAAAGCCCCTGGTAGTGATCATCTTACTTCTGAGCATCTTACGTTTGCCAGCAATAGTTTCTCTGTTACATTGTCAATATTACTTTCTGCTGTTCATATTCACAGTTATATCCCTGGTCAGTTAATTGAAACAGTTATTGTGTTATGGTTCTGCCTCATGTGTGCTGTTTTGTCATTGCGCTTGTGCTTTTTTTCCCGTGCCTTACTTTCGTTTAATTTTTCAGCTTTCATTTCTGCCGTCTGATGATCAATTCCTTCTCTGCCAATCTCCAGTGACGTCGCGTGACAGCCTTCCGCATGCCTGCGTCTCCTTGTCCAATCACGTGTCCTCTTTCGGTTTTGGCTGTGGTATTTCATTCATTGTTTCCACCTGTGCTTAATTCTGGGTCTCGCTAAACTGAGTGAATGGGTTCTCTGATAGGATAATTACTAACCGTACTAACCAGCACTTATTTGAGGGTGATTCTAAATATTTTGTCACGTAGTTTTAACCTTTATTAACTCATTAGCGAGTGCGAGTGTTTCTAGCTTTAGTAATTCCTGCCTAAGCTTTCCCTGACTAACTGCGTTTAAAGCTGTGCTTTCCTTTGCTTCTCTCGTGGTGCTTTTTACTCGTCACGTTTAGATCACCTTAATCTAAACTGTCTAGTTTGATTGATGGTCTTAGCGTCTTGTCTCGAGTCATTATTGTTAAACCCGGTTCTCGTGTAATTGTTTTATTAATCCCATGTGTTTCTGTTTCCATTCGAGATTGCGTTCCGAGTCCCCGCCTCCTCTCGTGACTATTTATGTGGCAGAGATGAAATTTTGCTAGACTCTGCTCTGCGAAATCTCAGCTCCTTGTGCCTTCTGAGTATTTCCTTTGTATGATTCCCGAGTCTTGTATTTTGCTGCGCCCATGTCTTGTCTGCCCCTTGTTTATGTCTCTCGGTGTTTCCGTCAGTATAGTTAGGTTCAGTTTTTGTTTTTCTAGTTTATCCATTCTTGGAGTGAGTATTTCTGTTTCCCCCTGCCTTTGGCAGTGTATCTTAGTTTTCCCTATCGTTCAGTGCATGTGCACGGTGTTTTGTTTCTGGCCTGTGTGCCCATTTTCTCCTAGTGTTTTGTGTTTTAATAAGCACTTTGGATCCTGCATCTGGTGTCCCCCTGACCTCTTCCTAACATATTGTTCCGATTCTGAAGGATGAAAACAAGCGCATCAGTGATAGGAACTAGAGCCCGACCGATTTATCGGCGGGCCGATATTATCGGCTGATATTAGGCATTTTCCAAACTATCGGTATGGGCATTTATAATGGCCGATAAATGAATATTTAAAAAAATGGACGAAACACCCTTCAACCATGTTATGAGTGTTGCCGTTGCATAGTTTGTCCATCAGAGGGCACTCTACAACGTCCCTGTTATCAGAACTTATAGAACTTGACTGAGTATTTTTTTTCCAGTCTTGTTCAAAGTTATATTTATGAAGCTTACCAAGTCTATTAATACTGGTAACTTTGATTTTTTTTTTTTTTTTTTGGTGTTTTTGTTCAAAGGACTTTGAGTTTCATATCTTAACTTTGTATTTTTATACATTTTATTTATCAGAACTTTATATTTTGATGTTCTTCTGTTATGTTGTGACAATAAAACAAACAAGTTTATTTTTAAACTGCATTATCCTATTATTTTAGCGAGGACTCATAAATAACTACATATAACTAATGTTTGGGAAATCTGTTTATGTTTTGTTACGCGTTTCTGGAATTTCTTTTTAAATATATATATATATATGTCGGCCGATATATCGGAATATCGGATTTTTAAATCACCAAATATTTGTATCAGTATCGGCCTTAAAAATCCCATATCGGTCGGGCTCTAATAAGGAACAACTATCGACCCATCGGATTATTCAATGTTATTACTAAGGTGCTTGAGGAAGTTCTTCTTCATAGGATTGAACCTTTTCTGAGTACTACTTTTAATCAGTTTGGATTCAAGTCAAAACATGGGACTGATCTTTGTGTATTTGCTTTTAAGGAATTGATTCGTTATTATGTGAAACATGGCTCGCAGATGTTTGTGGCCTATCTTGATGCTTCTAAAGCTTTCGATAGGCTCAACCATGAGAAACTTTTTTCATAAAATGGTTGATATTGGTATACCTACTTATATTATTAGAGTTATTGGATATTGGTATTCTAGACAGATGTATCGTGTTCGTTGGGGTACTACTCTAACTGATGGATTCTCGGTCTCTAATGGAGTTAGGCAAGGGGGGAAACTTTCTCCTCTGTTTAATTTTTATACCAAGCTGTTGAGTATTGAACTCAATAGAATTCCAGTTGGTTGTTGTGGTGGTACGGTTTTTAATCATCTTATGTACATAGATGATATTGTTTAATTTTCACCTTCTGCTAAGGGTCTCCAGCAGTTGCTAGTAGACACGTGCTCTCAATATAGTCAGTCACATGTTATATTCAATACCGACAAATCAAGAGTTCTGTTATTTGATACCAATAATTACAATGTGTTCACTGATATTTTGCTTGATGACAAAGCGTTGGAATATGTTGTTCATTACAAGTATCTTGGGCATATAGGGCATATAATGTCAAATGATCTTAGTGATGATGAAGATATACAGGCCAAAGTAAGGTGTCTTTATGGCCGTAGCAATATGATCTCTAAACAATTTTATTTTTGCTCTTCAAATGTTAAAGGGAAAGTTCACCCAAAAATGAAAATTCACTCATCATATACTCACCCCAAGGCTAATTGAAGGGTCGGTTAATTTCTTTTGTCCTCAAAATAGTTTTGGAGTTTTAAGGAAAAACAGCATTGAAGAGAAATCCAAATGAATGGAATCCTATGGTGGCCACTTTTTCAAGCTTAAAAAAGCAACGTTAAAAAACATAAAATTTCTCCATACTGCTCGCATGACATTTTCAAAGTGTCTGCAAGCCCCAACAATATGATTAGACTCGAAAAGACGTCATTTTCACTATGTTTTTCGCCTAAATGTCCAATGTAGCCACTTAGCCAGGAGCCATGATTGTTTTTCCTCGGGAAGAGTGAAGTTCCGTTAGTTGGAGGACTCAAAATATGAAGAAGAAGAGCAAGGAAACACCCGCCATAAAACTAGAAGAAGAGGACCTAGAAAACGTAGCCTCAAGCTTGTGTTTACATGGCAGAGTTGCCAAGTCTGCTTATAATACGCGACTTTGGGCTTCTTTTTTCCTGAAGTCGCTTGAAAAAAATTATGGGTCGCAGTTTTTTTGGGCTTGTTTTGAAAAATATGGTTGCTTGTTAGAGAAGTGTATCAAGCGACCTAATTGTTATACATTTACGGTTGCTATTTCCCCCGATTCATTGATTGACACTGTCTGCTCCCAACCTCAGGAGCAATGTGAGAGAACACGCCCCCCCTCCCAGCGCCTCGAGTAACTGAATGAAAGGTAATCTCCCTCCCCCCGCTCAACAAATTGAAAGAGATTCCACCTCAGGTCTACACCGTCCAATGCTGCATTCGGTAACACTCGTAAAACACTAATCGTGTCGTGAATTAAGTCGAAGGTAGGAGGAAGGATCATTCGGACAGTGAGGTCAAAAGAACGGAATTCACCAGTCGTGTCTCGAAAACACGGCTCGTGGGGCGCATTACCGAATGCAGCATTAGTGTTGTCTAATTTATATTGGGCTTGTTTTTGAAGCTGCGGTCGCTTATTTGTCTTATCAGAGTTGGCAACCCTGCATGGAAGCAATGAACTATGCCGCACGCGATAGGGAGATCTGCGCGCATCACGTTTATAGTTTACAAAGCTAGTTTGTTGGTTTCTTAGTCAATGATTGGATGCTTTCGACACGGACCGACGAAACAAATTTAAGACGACAGATTACATTCAAAGTCAATGCAAAGACGCTAATACACGCAAAACGCATGTATTCGAGTCTTTGCATTGACTTTGAATGCAATCTGTCGTGTTTCGCGTCCGGTGTGAAAGCGGCTTTGGCTGGCAACCTTTCTATTCGGCGCATTTTAATGACAGCCAGCGAGCTGAATGCTCGCGGTCCAACTCCAGCCAAATTAGTTCGCATAATAATGGCTATACGCATTTTAAATTGACTAAATTTAAATACATGAAATATAATGTTAGCTAGCTAGCAAGAGAGCCTTTATGCCAACTTAGCTAGCTATATTAATGTATGTATAAGCGAGCTAGGTGCCTAAATGGCGAAGTTATAATTATTCACTATTATCCATTGATTTCTGTGAGCAAATCCAAAAACAATGCAACTGCGCTGGTGTACCGGAGGGCACGGCAAAATAACCATTGAAATGTAAAAACGGTTCACAGCAAAATATCCACTTTGTAAACTATAAACGTGATGCGCGCAGTTCTCCCTATCGCGTGCGGCATAGTTGACTGCTTGCATGTAAACACAAGCTCGAGGCTAGGTCCTCTTCTACTTCTAGTTTTATGGCGGGTGTTTCTAAGTTTTCTTCTTCTTCTTCTTCTTCTTCTTATTTTGAGTCCTCCAAGCAATGGAACTTCACTCTTCCCGAGGAAAAAATAACATGGCTCCTGGCAAGTGGCTACATTGGACATTTAGGCGAAAAACATTTGTGCATATGGTGTGGGACACTTGCATGTTTTAAAAAGTACCATGAATGCTGAAAGGTGTGTAAAGGTTTTAGAGCAACATATGCTCCCCTCCAGACGACATCTATTCCAGGGAAGGCCT
Source organism: Gymnothorax javanicus (assembly GCA_029692085.1). Classification (NCBI taxonomy): domain Eukaryota; kingdom Metazoa; phylum Chordata; class Actinopteri; order Anguilliformes; family Muraenidae; genus Gymnothorax; species Gymnothorax javanicus. The sequence goes on along the minus strand of CM056202.1, from coordinate 103,914,149 downwards.
TGTGTATTTCAGCAGGACAATGCAAAACCACATACTGCAGCTATTTCAACAGCATGGCTTCGTAGTAGAAGAGTCCGTGTGCCAAACTGGCCTGCCTGCAGTCCTGATCTTTCACTGATTGGGAACATTTGGCGCATAATTAAACAAAAAGTCCGTCAAAGGGGACCCAGAACTCTCCAGCAGCTGGAAGCCTGTATTAAACAAGAGTGGGATCAAATTCCAATGGCTAAACTCAAGCAACTTGTCTCCTCAATGCCCAGATGCTTCCACTCTGTTTTAAAAAGAAGAAGGGATGCTACACCATGGTAAACAGGTCCCTGTCCCAACTTTTTTGAGACCTGTAGCAGCCGTCAAATTTGAAATGAGCTCATTTTGTGGATAAAAATGTAAAATTTCTCAGTTTCAACATTAGCTATGTTATCTCTGTTCTATTGTGAATCAAATACTGGCGGGTGTGATTTAAAAGTCATTGCGTTTTGATTTTATTCACAATTTACACTTTGTCCCAACTATTTCGGAAATGGGGGTTGTACATGTAATACACTCATGTTTGTACAGTACCTGCTGGTGAGCTGCTATCACATTAGATGAACCTGTAAAGACTAACACTCTGCTTCCTGCTGCACACTTTAACACTGTTATTACCCCCGCATTCCTGCCTTCTTTGTGATTCGTTTTTACCTCATTTTACCAGCAGGAATAATAAGTCTGAAGACCTGATTAGAAAGGAGCCGACTGCTCTTCAGACGCACCAAAGGTGATTAATTTTGCAGCGGTATTTTACTGATCTGATCGAGCTGTGGAGATGAAGTGATAAAGCTGCTGTTTTCTCTTGAGCAGCAGTTTCACTAAAGTTTTTTCATAAAAAATGAACACGTAATAGATAAACCCTTTAAACACTGTAATTATGACTGTATCACGTTTGCGGTAGGAGCTCATCTCTCCTTGGCTCAGAAATGCACTTGACAGGTGGATTATTGCTGGACTCTTTATTACTTCTGGGATAGTTTTGATTGAGGTTTTGTTGGGAAAATAATTTAATATGCAGATTATTACTGGCAATGGCAGGGTTCTCATAATCTAAGAGTATTACTGCACCGTGATTTGGTTTATTTATATTACCCTGTGCGATATGACTGCAGCTAATGCTCATCTCGAACGATAACTACGCTATTCCACCGCGAGACGCTTTCATTACTCAGTGATGATGTCATTAACATAACACTTTTCTACTGTCCACAGGGACGCATCATCGAGTGCAGAATGTCAGCTAAAAAGGATTCTGTAAAGACTGCAGTGTGATGGTAGATTCCTCTCAAGCACCATGCAAACTTTTCAGAAAACAATCTGTAAAGTAGACCATTGACTGATTGCCTGTCAGTTGAATGAAGGACTTGATTATGATCATGCAGTCCCAGTTCAATCCTGTTGGGAGATGCCAAACTTAGACACGAGATCTCACAAGCATGTTTATAACAATTTGGATACATTTTAGTAAAAATGCTGATGTCCTTTTGAAGGTAATGCCCATCCTCCATATGAGACGTTAACCCCTTAAAACCAATGGACCCATGTATGGGTTCGTAAAATGTTGCTGCTTTACTCAAATTTGTGGAACCTCAGGCATATTTTAAATTCTTGCGGAGATCCAAAGTTTTCCAACAATCTTAAATATGCTAAATTACTGGAAAAATGTGAATAAAATGGTGCACAAGTTCTAGATATTTTGAATAGACCATTTCAAGTAATACAAATGTGATGTAGCTTTAGTGAAGCCCTGCAACTAATTGCTTTATTTTGGCAATAAAAATCATTCTCATTCTCTCTCTCTCTCTCTCTCTCTCTCTCACTCTCTCGATCTCAGCTGATGTGTGGACAGTGTTCAGGCACAAAATGGCCGCCGGGCATTAGTGGTGGTTGAGGCAAGCTTACCCCTCATCACAGTAATACCTTTGAATTGGTCAGAAAAGTGCTCCATAAATTTAATGACAAACCATTCAGTCATCATTCTTGACAGAGGGACCACAGTGTACGCTACATAAAGTCCCATCCAGTAATGTCAAGACCTTCTGCATAGGAAAACCTCTATAGGGCATTGATCTCTAATGTGAAATTTTGAGATGAAGATAGTAGCAAATTCGAGTGATTACCTTCATAGATTCTCCAGATGATATGGTCACTATGGACAATTCAAACTTACAGAAAACAAAACTACTAGCAACCAGTTTAAACAATGGCACAGTGCAACGCTTTTAGACTTGAATGCTGAAAAACAGATTAATCGCTGAAGGACTACAGTCAAGCTTTGCCTTCCCTTAAAGCTGTAGTATACGATCTGAGAATCAATTGAGAAAGATTGAGACGTTGAGAAAAATTTGAAAAAAGCATCCTGCCCACACACACACACACCCCTCCCCTCTGTGCTCCCTGATCCTTTCCACCGAGCACGTGTGGCCGTCCACGTGGAGACTCCCAGACACACCCCCTCTACCAGAGCAACAAGCCGGCCGGCAGTAAACAGACGGAAAACGTAAACGCGGAAGGGGCGGGACGAGGCGGAACACGGAGCACGGGGAGTCAGAGCAAGCTCTCGGGGGAGTGTCAACTAGAGCGAGGCGATTGGATGAGAGTAGGAGAGAGACGTTGACCAATGTAAGCCATCCGGCCGGATGGCTTACATTGGTCAATGTATCTGCAGCCCTGCAGCCACCAGAGTGAATGGATTTTTTTCGTTTTTTTTGCTCTTCACATTGTGTAGATTGTACTATAGGACCATAACCACCATCTAAATGAGGTCATTAATAATGATCAAACTTTCAAATCGTATACTACAGCTTTAATAAACATTTTAACTGGAGCAAAAACAAAGGAAAACTTGTGCTTAAATATCTGGGCATCGTTGCAGACAACAAGCTGACTTTTAGAACCAACTGTCACCGAATGCGTGCCCAATGTAATCAAGACTGCTTTTCCTCCAAAGAATGGCCGGGAAAGGAACGTCAAGTCGCTCTGCACTAAAAGCATGTTTCACCTGCTTCACTGAATCATGACTGACCTTCAGCCTCGCTGCTCAGCTTGGCTGTCTAAATCACGTTGGGCGGGAGAGGATGCAGTTACCCAGTGGTACAATCACAGAGAGGAGACTAAACACTGTGAAACAACTTCATGAGGAGAGACATGTCTCACACCACACAAATCATCTGCTCGAAGTCTGATACCCAGAACCAACTCAAGCATTGAAAGTCATGTATTTGAGGTGTTTAATTTTGTCTGAAACCATACAGAGCCATTAAAGTACACTGCTCAAAAAAATAAAGGGAACACTTAAACAACACAATGTAACTCCAAGTCAGTCACACTTCTGTGAAATCAAACTGTCCACTTAGGAAGCAACACTGATTGACAATCAATTTCACATGCTGTTGTGCAAATGGAATAGACAAAAGGTAGAAATTATAAGCAATTAGCAAGACACCCCCAATAAAGGAGTGGTTCTGCAGGTGGTGACCACAGACCACTTCTCAGTTCCTATGCTTTCTGGCTGATGTTTTGGTCACTTTTGAATGTTGGCAGTGCTTTCACTCTAGTGGTAGCATGAGACGGACTCTACAACCCACACAAGTGGCTCAGGTAGTGCAGCTCATCCAGGATGGCACATCAATGCGAGCTGTGGCAAGAAGGTTTGCTGTGTCTGTCAGCATAGTGTCCAGAGCATGGAGGCGCTACCAGGAGACAGGCCAGTACATCAGGAGACGTGGAGGAGGCCGTAGGAGGGCAACAACCCAGCAGCAGGATCGCTACCTCCGCCTTGGTGCAAGGAGGAACAGGAGGAGCACTGCCAGAGCCCTGCAAAATGACCTCCAGCAGGCCACAAATGTGCATGTGTCTGCTCAAACGGTCAGAAACCGACTCCATGAGGATGGTATGAGGGCCCGACGTCCACAGGTGGGGGTTGTGCTTACAGCCCAACACCGTGCAGGACGTTTGGCATTTGCCAGAGAACCCCAAGATTGGCAAATTCGCCACTGGCGCCGTGTGCTCTTCACAGATGAAAGCAGGTTCACACTGAGCATGTGACAGGCGTGACAGAGTCTGGAGACGCCCGTGAGAACGCGTTCTGCTGCCTGCAACATCCTCCAGCATGACTGGTTTGGCAGTGGGTCAGCAATGGTGTGGGGTGGCATTTTCTTTGGGGGGGCCGCACAGCCCTCCATGTGCTCGCCAGAGGTAGCCTGACTGCCATTAGGTACCGAGATGAGATCCTCAGACCCTTGTGAGACCATATGCTGGTGCGGTTGGCCCTGGGTTCCTCCTAATGCAAGACAATGCTAGACCTCATGTGGCTGGAGTGTCAGCAGTTCCTGCAAGACGAAGGCATTGATGCTATGGACTGGCCCGCCCGTTCCCCAGACCTGAATCCAATTGAGCACATCTGGGACATCATGTCTCGCTCCATCCACCAACGCCACATCGCACCACAGACTGTCCAGGAGTTGGCGGATGCTTTAGTCCAGGTCTGGGAGGAGATCCCTCAGGAGACCATCCGCCACCTCATCAGGAGCATGCCCAGGCGTTGTAGGGAGGTCATACAGGCACGCGGAGGCCACACACACTACTGAGCCTCATTTTGACTTGTTTTAAGGACATTACATCAAAGTTGGATCAACCTGTAGCGTGTTTTTCCACTTTAATTTTGAGTGTGACTCCAAATCCAGACCTCCATGGGTTAATAAATTTGATTTCCATTGATAATTTGTGTGATTTTGTTGTCAGCACATTCAACTATGTAAAGAACAAAGTATTTAATAAGAATATTTCATTCATTCAGATCGAGGATGTGTTATTTTAGTGTTCCCTTGATTTTTTTGAGCAGTGTATTTGTCATCACAGAGATTTGTTTGTTAAAGTTAATGAAATATATTCCAGCCTTGTGTTTTTCACTTGATTATTTTGTGTAGCTGTCTCCAGTTTCAGCAAAGTGCTTGTGTTTAAGCAGATGATCTCAGAATCTTCAAGAATCTGTAGAGTTAGGCCTATGATCAGGAGGGAGAGGTGACATAATCTCCATAGATATTTTTACAAAGTATATACTATACTCTTTTTGTATGAGCTTGTTATTTGGAAAGTGTTTGAGAGGGAAAGCAGCAGACTGGAAGATGGCGCCAGCTTTCAGGGCACGCCGTCTCTCTGCTCCTGTCTCTGTCTCATCTCCGCTGTTTTTATTCTGTTTATTGTGTGTGGTGGTGTCTCTGCTTGTGACAAATACACAATTACACAATTACAAATTACTGCTTGTGTACGATCATAATTCTCTGTATGATATTTGGAACTCTTGTTGGGAAGTTTTCCCATGCTGGGCATGGAGAGTTTTTCTCTCTTCCTCCTTTCCTGGCCTCGGTACCTAAGGAATTGTGTCGGCGTGAGCCAGTATACCTTCCCCAGAAGAAATTGTGCAGGAGACGCGGACGTGGCAGACGCTCCGGCAGGCGTGTGAAGACTAAAGCATTGCTTGAGAATGATGAATGGGGACCGTGCTATTGCGGTCTGTTTCGGCCACCATGATCTGGTTCTCCGGCAGCGGTGGTATCAACACGGATCCTGTGCCATCTTGGGTTGTTAAGGAGTCATGGCCTACACTAGGAGCCTATGCACTTTTTATCCTTAACATGTCACTCTCGACTGGAGTTTTTCCATCTTGTTTTAAACTTGCTGTGGTAAAAACTTTGTTAAAAAAACCAGGGTTGGATGCTACATGTCTGGCAAACTATAGACCAGTCTCAAACCTGTTTTTCTTGTCAAAGGTTTTTGAGAAGGTGGTCTCAAACCAACTTTTAAATTACCTGTCCATGAATACCCTTTTTGCGCATCTGCAGTCAACATTTTAGGTTTATCATTCTACGAAAACCTGCTTTGACTAAGGTGGTAAATGATCTGCTGTTAGTGTCAGACTCTGACTCAACATCTGTCCTATTACTGCTGGATCTTAGTGCTGCTTTTGATACAGTAGATCATTGCTTGCTTTTGGACAAACTTAAAAGTTATTTTGCTATCTCGGGCCAGGTACTTAATTGGCTGAGATCTTACCAGTCAGAAAGATCTCAGCATGTTCTTTTTAACAATGTTTTCCCTGCCTCCTGTCCTATTAAACATGGGGTCCCTCAGGGGTCTGTTTCAGGTCCAATTTTGTTTTCTTTATACTTGGTGCCACTGGGTGAGATAGTGAGATCTTTTGGGATTGATTTTCACTGTTATGCTGATGATCTACAGCTGTACATACCCGTTGTTGCCTGTAACAGATCTGTCACCTCAAAACTGGAGGCCTGTCTGGTTGCTGTCAGGAACTGGTTGTCTTCAAACTTCCTGCTCCTAAACTCGAACAAAACAGGGATGATGATAATTGGACCGGCAAGATTAAATCATGTGTTTGAAAACTTCACTCTGTCTTTGGGTGACTGTGTGATTCACTGCAAAGACAGAGTGAAGAACCTTAATGTGATTTTTGATCAGACCCTGTCTTTTGAGCCGCACATTAAGGAGGTGGTTAGAGTGGCCTTTTTCCACCTCCGGAATATTTCCAAAATAAGGTCCATACTATCATTTAAGGATGCTGAGGTCCTTATCCATGCCTTTGTTTCATCCAGATTGGACTATTGTAATGCGCTTTTTTCAGGTTTGCCCATGAAGAGTCTGAGAGGCCTGTAATGCGTTCAAAATGCGGCAGCTCACATTTTAACCGGCTCTCGTAAATATGAGCCTATTATGCCGGTGCTTGTCTCTCTTCACTGGCTGCCTGTTCATGCCAAAGCAGATTTTAAGGTTCTGCTTTAGACATTTAAAATTGTGAACGGTGCTGCACCCTCCTATTTGTCTGACCTGTTAAGTCAATATGTTCCTGCACGAGCACTTTGCTCACAGGGCGCTGGTCTTTTATCAGTGCCCAAGGTCAGAAAAAAAGACTATTGCTGAGCGGGCCTTTTCTTTTCGTGCACCAATTTTGTGGAACAGTCTGCCTCTGGACATCAGACAGGCATCCTCAATTGATGTATTTAAAGCCAAGCTAAAGACCCACCTATTCACTGTTGTGTACAATTCTTGTCTGTACATCTCTGTGATATCCTGGTGTGTTGTGTATGTGTTGTGTATGATATTTCATGGTGTTTTTATTACTGCTTTATTGTTGTCATTTCTTGTTTATTTTAAATAGCTGTAAAGCACTTTGATTGAAAGCGCTATATAAATTTATTATTATTATTATTATAAGACATAATAATAATATAATATAATAATACATTTTATTTATATAGCACTTTTCAAGCAATACAGCACAAAGTGCTTCACAAACAGGTAAAATACATGTACATAAAGCAATAAAACAAAATGGGGGAAATAGGGAATTAAACATCAAAATAGGAAAAATTAAGATAATAAAAGGAGACATACATGAAAACACACCCATAATAAAAGAATTTAAACCGTAAAATCAGCAAAAGCATTTCCTGAAATTTCCGCTGAGAAAAATAATTCATGAACTATTCCACTATTTTGCTTGCTAAAATGGTGTATTACCCAATCAGATTCTGAATATTGGCAGGTCACTCCAACATATTTGTGATTCAGCCCTGGAAATGATGAATATTGAGAGATTACATTAACTCATTCTCTCACTCAGAGAGGTTCACTTAAGTGATATTAATTCAGCCAACATATAGCGCAGATGCCAAGTCATCAAGATGGAGGTACAAAGTTCAGGGACGAAGAGGCAGTGAACAGCAGAGCAGCTGGGATGCGGTAATAGCGGGTGTGTAAATGGCTGGACCAGCTTACATGAAAGTGCACCTTACAATGTCCACTTAACCCCACGCAGTCATGATTAGGCCCTCAGAACGTTTGTTTTGCGAAATGTCCATCATCGCAGAGGACATGATCAAGGGAAAGTCGTGTTCTTGAGTTTGTGTTCAAAAATAACCACGCACTCCATAGTATATATGAAACCGCAAAGAAAAAAAATAGTGATTAATTATAATGAAATTGATTTCATGACTGGGTTGACTGGAAAAAAGTTTACTCATGAGGTAATCACCAATCATAAAGTAAACGTACAGTTGCATTATGGGAGAGAAAATCAATTCCATGGTCATGGGGAGGGCAGTGTCACATCTGGGACACACCACCAATTTAACACTGGTCTTGCGAAGAAAGAATACCCAGATACATTAAGAGGCCAATTTATTAGGTATGCCTGTACACCTGCCTGTAAATGAAAATATCTGATCAGCCAGAATCCCTAAGGAATGCTAACAACACCTTATTCAAGAATCGCAGCTGCTCTGCGGGCAGGGGGGATGTCCTACCAAGTCCACAAACATGTACCTAATAAAGTGCCCACTGAGTGGCTTAGTCTTGTTCCAGAATATCCTTGATTTGTTCGCTTTAAATCTGATGCACTGAAGCAGTCTTTTTTTGTCTTTGTCTTAAATGTAATACATTTCAGTTGTACTCAGACCTTTTTCCAGAGGGGCAGTTTGTCAGTTTTGTTGAGCTCTGCTGTATGATAATATTTGCTCTCGTAATGCGGAGCTCAGTGAGAGCTGATAATGTGAAAGGGACTGTTAGACCCTACCCAGATGGCAAGCACCTCTGCTCCGGATCTGCCCCGGCTCTGAGCCGGATCAGCTGGAGTCGGCACAGAGCCGGGGCAGGTCCGGAGCGGAGGTGCTTGCTATCTGGGTCAGGCCCTACATCAGTATCCCCTCAGTGGAAAGGACTTATCTCTCGGAGACTGCCTTCAAGCAACAAAACAACTGTGACAAGAGTGGATTAGCACAGAGGCAAATCAGCTCACTTTTCAGAAATTAGCGTGTATTTGTATGTGTGTGTGTGAGAGAGACAGAGAAAGAGTGTGTGTGTGTGTGTGTGTGTGTGTGTGTGAGAGAGAGAGAGAGATTTTTTGATTTTCAAAGTCCCATTTATTGGACCATTACATTCAACACAGTAAGTTGCCAATGGATAACTCAAAAAATTCCAAAACCAAGCTAAAACAGGAAAATAGATAGAAAAAATTCACTAAAAAACATACTGAATAAAAACCATCTAAAAACCTGCTAAAGGAATCAATAATTTATATTAATATCACAGATAAATAGTGTTGAACATAAGTAGTTAAAGGATCATTTAAAAACCCAGACTAAAAGACAGCGATACAGACATGACAGGATCTTATTTCATCTGCAGGGCCACTCAAGCCTAAACACACACTCTGTCGCCCCCGTCACCATTAACACAGCATATGGCATCATTCACACACCAAACTTTTCTGAATAAATTAACATTATTTGTCAAATTAAAATACATATATTCAATACGCAGACGTACTAAAATCATTCCCCTAAAAATCGTCAGTGGCTCTGTGACCTGCCCCTCTCGTACCCGGTGTACCGGGTACGAGAGAGAGAGAGAGAGAGAGAGGGTAGCGGTAGAAATTAGTTTATGTGATAGTGGACAGTGTAATTTCACCTAATACAACAACAATAACTACAAACATGCTGTACAACACTAGCAATATACAATATACACCTCCAACACTACGCTTACATCACATACAGGCGCATGCACGCACACACACTCTCTCTCTCTCGTTCTCTCTCTCTCTCTCACACACACACACACACACCTGCTTATATACATACAATTTTTCAAACAAAATAGAAGTTTTAGGTGAAAAGAATAGCATACATCCTCAACACAAAATCTCCAGTATACCGTGTGATGAAGGAATAGTGAAGAATAATACATAATTAGTATTATGAGTTGTGTGCTTCAGAATACTCTCCCCCAGCTGATTCAGACCAAAATTATAATGCACCACTCACAAACTCCACTACTTATAAAGCCTTAACAATGAGGATTACTCTAACGGTCGCACACACACACACACACACACACACACACACACACACACACACACCCAAATCTCCACCACCATACACGCAAATGTAACGAGTAATTAAAGTGTTGTTTTTTTATTGTGACCAGAGGTAGTCCTGTTGCTATTGTTTGGCCCCATTATTTATTACCCCCCCGAGTTATCTCATGCTTTTTTTGCATTCTGACTTATTTAAAACTCAATAAACCATTCATGACTCACTTTTTATGCACACAAATGGGGAAAATGTCAAGAAAAATAATGTTTTCTATTAAAATGATCAATATTATTTTCATAATGTTCCCTAACATTAAGTAACTTTTGCCGAATTCAACATTCTCAAGGGATCAAATTGGAAATACACACTTGACAATTTTTATAAAAACATATTGCCTCAATTTCTTCTGGGGCCAAGAACACATATATAAAACAGTTAAAATTATTCCTTCATATAATGGGAAAAAAGCCTCTGCTGTTATGCAGGCATTCTCAAGCCCCTCTCCCATGTACATCGTCAAGCCAATTACACCTCCATCGCCACACCTTACCGCTCATGTTGTTGATTCTGCTCATTCAGCCACTGTCTTGTTCATCACTTTTTGCATCCATCCGATCCTCAGTATCCATCTCAAGCATTGGTACTGAAAAATGTCCTGCTATCTGTCACTGGACTTTATGCTCTTCCACTATTCACTTTCATACTGCAGGACTGGTCTAATGTTTGAATCTTTATTGTTTAATGACACCCTCAGCAATTTTTCAACTCACTTCAACATAAAATTCATTCAAACAAATGGGGAAATTTGGAGTCTCCAATTAGCCTAGCATTCATGTCTTTTGGACTGTGAGAGGAAATTCACAAAAACAAAGAGAGAACATGCAAACTCCACACAGCGAGGCCCGAGCTGGAATCAAACCCACGACCTTCTTGCTAAGCACTGCACCACCATGTCATCCAGTCTAACCACTGCACCCTGTTCCATCTGCAGGTGGCTCCTGATATCTCTGCCTCCACCCCCCCGCAGGCTCTGAGGTAAACAACCTCCCCAACATCCTCCATCTGTTCATTATTACCCGCACTCCTCTCCTCAGGACTGCCGTGCTCAGGCCTCAAGCCCTTACACAGCCCCACATTAGGTTTCAGTCCTACTCTCGCTCTATCATTTGTTAGTCTCTGTCAATCCCCGCTTAAAATTCTAGTTTAGACTAGCTAGAATACTAAATGGGTTTAAGATTGCCTGATCCGCGTTTTCAACTCTTCTAGCTGGTCATAGCTGCTCTGTGGTTATCACTGGACCTCAAGCTGCCAACTCTAGCAGACAAAGGGAGTAAAGCTGTTAGAGTAAACTGGAGTTATCTGACAAAAGGGCTGGTAACCAGCTATAACTATCACAAAGCTATTGTAAACCAGTTTGGTCTGCTTGGGTGGGATACAACTAGAACTGGAAAAGCTGTTTTCAATAATGCAACATCATCTGCAGAGTCAAGGTCCTCCAGACCTCATGAAGTTCCATCCTATCCCTCTTTGCTGCTCAGCTGTTGTCCTCCTGATGACCCAATGCAACATCAGGAGGAACAGGAATCCAGACATCACACACCTTCGCTTTATTCCTGATCCTCCACATGACCCAATGCAACATCAGGAGGAACAGGAATCCAGACATCACACGCCCTCGCTTTATTCCTGATCCTCCTCATGACCCAATGCAACATCAGGAGGAACAGGAATCCAGACATCACACGCCCTCGCTTTATTCCTGATCCTCCTCATGACCCAGTGCAACATCAGGAGGAACAGGAATCCAGACATTACACACCCTCGCTTTATTCCTGATCCTCCACATGACCCAATGCACCATCAGGAGGAACAGGAATCCAGGCATCACGCCCTCGCTTTTCCTGATCCTCCTCATGACCCAGTGCAACATCAGGAGGAACAGGAATCCAGACATTACACACCCTCGCTTTATTCCTGATCCTCCACATGACCCAATGCACCATCAGGAGGAACAGGAATCCAGGCATCACACGCCCTCGCTTTATTCCTGATCCTCCTCATGACCCAGTGCAACATCAGGAGGAACAGGAATCCAGACATTACACACCCTCGCTTTATTCCTGATCCTCCACATGACCCAATGCACCATCAGGAGGAACAGGAATCCAGGCATCACACGCCCTCGCTTTATTCCTGATCCTCCACATGACCCAATGCACCATCAGGAGGAACAGGAATCCAGGCATCACACGCCCTCGCTTTATTCCTGATCCTCCTCATGACCCAGTGCAACATCAGGAGGAACAGGAATCCAGACATTACACACCCTCGCTTTATTCCTGATCCTCCTCATGACCCAATGCACCATCAGGAGGAACAGGAATCCGGACATCACACACCCTCGCTTTATTCCTGATCCTCCTCATGACCCAGTGCACCATCAGGAGGAACAGGAATCCAGACATCACACACTCTCGCTTTATTCCTGATCCTCCTCATGACCCAATGCACCATCAGGAGGAACAGGAATCCAGACATCACACACCCTCGCTTTATTCCTGATCCTCCTCATGACCCAATGCACCATCAGGAGGAACAGGAATCCAGACATCACACGCCCTCGCTTTATTCCTGATCCTCCTCATGACCCAATGCACCATCAGGAGGAACAGGAATCCAGACATCACACACCCTCGCTTTATTCCTGATTTTACAGAGGACCAGTCTGATGTCTCCCTCTTATCTATGAGGGCCTGAGGGTCAAGAGGAAGTTTGAAGATGACTTGGAAAGGGACTGTGGAGATTGATTGGGACAAGGGAGGTTGGGCAAGCTGGAGTATGGCCAGAGCGACAGAACAAAACAGGGCGGGTTGGATGGGCTGTGTATCGGCCTCATGTGCATAGAGACATGATGATGGGAATGAGAAAAGACAAAAGACAATGAAGTAATTACCAATTCTTTTGTATGTACAGGCACAGATTGTAACATTTTAAACATGTGCCTCTTTATTCAATGAGAGGAAGTTTTTGCAACAAAACCTGGAGGAAAAAAATATTTCCTTGGCAACCACAAGGTAGGCAGTGCAAGGTCACTCTTATACTGTCTTCTAAGCCAGTTCTAAGCTGCAGTGATGAAGGAACCCCAGCCCTGCCAGCCAAACTGGTAAACCACCCCTGGCCAAAAGCTTAGTGCCAACTTATTTATGTGCACCATGTTGACCATGTGGAGCGACAGCAAACATGGACAGTTCTGATCTTATTAGATGGGTAATCAGTATTTTAGAGCTCAATCTACCCTGCAAATTCCCAGTCAGGATCTTGGGTTGGGGCGGGAGTCTATCCCTGCATTGTGAGTGAGGGAGTAGTGCATCATGGAGAGTTTACCAGCCCATCACTGAGCTGACACCATTTACTCACCTGCTCATATCTGTGGATAATTTAGCCTCCTTATAGCCCACCACGATTGTCTTTGGACTTTGGGTGCAAATGGGGTAAAACGGCCCAAACACGAGGAGATGCCACCCAGAAAGACACCGGATTAGAACCCGCAACATTCTCGCACCGCCGCTCAGAGGTGGTAATACTGGAGGTAACCCAAAAATGTTTTGAGAAGAATAAAGTTCTTCTTTGTGAACAAAATACATGTGGTATTTAGTTTAGTTTATATAATTGAAATTCACCCACTTAAAATAGGCCTTTCTGAGACTATATCTAATTAACATGAGTTTTTAACTTGCACAAAATGATTAACCCATTAATGACCATAGTGGAAATTTTGAATTTCCTTTACAGCACTGAAAGTACTAACTGAGCATAGCACAAATCAGTTGGAATTTTTCAAATCGGCCAAAGTATGTGGCTACAGCACCCATTTTCCTTAAAGTACTATTTTTAGTAGTTGGTCAAATATGATAGCGTTTTTTTTTTTTTTTCAATTTTCATGAAAATCAAACCTTTTCCCAATTGATTCTTACTTGTATGTGGGTGGAACAAAAATGCTTTAAATCTTTTGACCATGTCATAACCAGAACTTATATTTCCAAGGCATTTTAAGAACAAATTTGAAAAAATCTGCTGTCATATTTGACCAACAACTAAAAATAGTACCTTAGCCTAAAGGGCTGTATCTCAGGATCCGTACAGAGTTCAATCAAATGCTTGGTATCATTGGATTCAGGAGAAGTTGTGCTATAAGTACATTTATAACACTTTAGTGTACATCTGGGCCTATATTCACAAAGCATCTTAGCGCTAAAAATAGGTCCTAACTGCCGGATTTAGGATAAACTCCTCATAAAAATGGGTGTGTCAGTTGTAAATTTAGGACTCCTAATTATTTTTACTAAGTGTTATTCACAAAGCATTTTAGGCCTAAAAGTAGCTCTTAAGTCTGGGAGAGCTTAAAAGTACTCAAGAGGACTCCTCATTCGCCAAAACCTATTCACAAAGAATCGGAAAATGGCTGCTGCTGTTGTAAGACGGAATGACTTGGAAATTCTGAATGATGCGCAGTTGTTGAAAAGATATCGGATCGACCGTTAAGGGAGTTTATTTATTGTTGACTTGGTGAGGGAGAGAATTACGTCTCCAACCATGAGAAACAACCCAATAAGCCCCGAAATAAAATGTTTGACAACACTTTGTTACTTGGCCACCGGGAAAATGCAACTTTCCAACGCGGACAGTTTAGGGATTTCACAATCATCTGTCAGTCGCTCAATTCAACAAACAATCAATGCGCTCTGTGAACCCCATATCATCCGACAGTTTATCCGGTTTCCAATGGACATTCGCCAACAACACAGAGTCAAACTTGAATTCATGCACATCTCAGGTATGCCCGGTATCATCGGTGCTATTGACGAGACCCATATTCAAATTATTTTTCCGATCCAAGATGAAGAGGTATTTGTAAACAGAAAAAAAATTTAATTCCATCAACACCCAGATCGTATTTGATGCGGAATACAATATTTTGGACATTGTTGCGAAATGGCCAGGATCCATGCACGCACGACTCTCGCATTATTATTGGGGCAAATGACGCGCTTTATTATTAACTCGTTTTATGCTATTGGCGTTTTTACAACTATCTCTTTCCTATATATGTTTATTTGCCCAGAGCGTGATATGTGGGGACTACGTGTAGCGTATTTTCAGGTGTGCTCAATATGTTACTATTTTCGCAGTGTTTCGAGACACAGTAGTTTTTATTAGAATGACAGTCGATATGAAGGGAAAAAGTTAAGATTAGTGATATTGGCTAGGGGAAAGGTTGGGTCAGATTAGGGGTCAGGCTTAGGGTTAGGGCAGGGTTTGAAATGTGGACTGCCGTACTTCTCTACTTTGAAATGCATTTGGACACTGCCGTACCCATAGCAACTGCCTATTATTTTATGGGACAAACCAGCCGCTTGGACTATTTCCTCATTTTTTCCTCCATGGGTTGTATGTGGGATATTTTTTTCAATTGGCCGTCCTGTCACCAAACAACCAATCACCGTGCTCATTGTCCCAAGACTCGTGCATGAGAATTGACGTCATCCATAGCAATGGAGATTTACTCCCTCCAATCTCCGAGCTACTCCAAGTCTAGGAGTTACCAGTTTTCTTAACTAAAAGTTTCTCTCAGCGGCTTTGTGAATAACTTTTAAGATTTTACTCATACATAAAATGTTTTAGTGCGACTTAGGAGTTCTCCTAGCGGTAAGACAAGATGCTTTGTGAATACGGGTCCTGATTCATAACCTGTCAAATGACTGTTGAACTTATTTTGTGTTATGTCAATTTTTTTCAAAAAAAAAAAAAAATTCCAAAAAGTTTGACCCCTAAATATGATATGATAAATATGTTCTATCACAATTTTGAAATTAGTTATGTGTAGCCACTTACCCTAAGATGCCAAATACCAAAAAGCAAGTTCCTACCTCATTCAGAACTCAAACTGTAGGGTTTTTCCTTAAGGTACTATTTTTAGTTGTTGGTCATTAATGGGTTAATCATAAATGTCCTTTTTAATGTCTCTGCAAGCTGGTCATGTCAAAGCTAATTCAATAGCACAAGCTTGCATAGACCTCAATGTTGTCCTTAGTTTCGGTCACTAAAAGGTCTGAGTGCTTGCTTTGCAAACTTTTCTTTGCCTAAGTAAACTTGACAAAGCAGGACCTACTTCTGATCAAACCCGCATCTTGGAAAACTGGCTTTCATTTAAAAAGAGTTTTGTTTTCTCTTCCTTCTACTCTAACAATTAAAATAACTTCTTTTGAATTTCACAAAGGCAGAAAAATGAAAATCAAAATGCTGTCGAAATAACCAAATTTGAAGACCAATCATGCGAGCTTTGTAAGCTGGTCCAGGATACTTTCTGCAGTGAAAGCACGCTCCTCAGCTCCTGTAGCATTCCAATAGCCACTCCTAGACATAACTGCTACTTGAATGCACATCAGCTGTCATATTTATATTCGGAGGAAAAATACGTGCATCCGTTACCTTTTCATTTATTCACATCTGCCTGCCAGAGTGCAGTCAGTGGAATCACAGCCGGGTCCTAATGACACGAGACCTGTAGAGAGGAAATAGGGTGCACATATGCGCCGCGTCCAATAAAAGAGGCTGGTATTTATTAACATGCCCAACGATGACAAAGGCAAATCGGCAGGAGCTCAAGTTTAATCTACCCAGCACTGCCGGAGGATTTGTCCCCGTTCCCTTCCCAACTGGATGAAGGGAGGGAGGGATAAGCTCCCGAAAAACTGGTCTCCTCTCCAAACGGGAGCCCCAGTTTCCTTGAGTAATCCCCCTCCGGAGAGTCGCTAAAAGCATAGGCAGATAGTGGAGAGTTTGGGTTGGCTGGCTCCGAGACGGTGTCAGAGATGCACTGCTTAATCAGAGGTAAATTACTCGGAGGACCGTGCCTGTTATAGGGCTGAATTGCGAGCTGCATTTGATGCAGCCCGTTCTCTCATTGTTTCTGCCACAGTCCCTCCCTGCAGCTTAACGTTTAGCTGCTCTGTGGGCCTTGCTGCCTTTTCACTGCCTCCCCGAAGACGAGGAGCAGACATTAATGTGATGTCATTTCCTGAATATGCAGAATGCAAACATGTCACTGTTGTTAGGTTATAGCTGCCTGTTCACTGCCTCCCCGAAGACGAGGAGCAGACATTAATGTGGTGTCATTTCCTGAATGTACAGAATGCAAACATGTCACTGTTGTTAGGTTAAAGCTGCCTGTTCACTGCCTCCCCGAAGATGAGGAGCAGACATTAATGTGATGTCATTTCCTGAATATGCAGAATGCAAACATGTCACTGTTGTTAGGTTATAGCTGCCTGTTCACTGCCTCCCCGAAGACGAGGAGCAGACATTAATGTGGTGTCATTTCCTGAATGTACAGAATGCAAAATGTCACAAACATGTTCACTGTTGTTGATGTCATTTTGAATAGAATGCAAACATGTCACTGTTGTTAGGTTATAGCTGCCTGTTCATTGCCTCCCCGAAGACGAGGAGCAGACGTTAATGTGATGTCATTTTCTGAATATGCAGAATGCAAACATGTCACTGTTGGTAGGTTATAGCTGCCTGTTCACTGCCTCCCCGAAGATGAGGAGCAGATGTTAAAGTGATGTCATTTCCTGGAATGTGCAGAATACAAACATGTCACTGTTGTTAGGTTATAGCTGCCTGTTCATTGCCTCCCCGAAGATGAGGAGCAGATGTTAATGTGATGTCATTTCCTGGAATGTGCAGAATACAAACATGTCACCATTGTTAGGTTATAGCTGCCTGTTCACTGCCTCCACAAAGATGAGGAGCAGATGTTAATGTGATGTCATTTCCTGAATTTGCAGAATGCCAACATGTCACTGTTGTTAGGTTATAGCTGCCTGTTCACTGCCTCCACGAAGATGAGGAGCAGATGTTAATGTGATGCCATTTCCTGAATGTGCAGAATACAAACATGTCACCATTGTTAGGTTATAGCTGCCTGTTCACTGCCTCCACGAAGACGAGCAGCAGACATTAATGTGATGTCATTTCCTGAATGTGCAGAATGCAACATGTCACTGTTGTTAGGTTATAGCTGCCTGTTCACTGCCTCCCCAAAGACGAGGAGCAGACATTAATGTTATGTTATTTCCTGAATGTGCAGAATGCAACACGCCACTGTTGTTATTTTGAATGCAGAATGCAAACATGTCACTGTTGTTGTTATAGCTGCCTGTTCACCTGAAGACGAGGAGCAGACATTAATGTGATGTCATTTCCTGAATGTGCAGAATGCAAACATGTCACTGTTGTTAGGTTATAGCTGCCTGTTCACTGCCTGCAAACCACGTTAAGTTCACTGCCTCCCCGCGAGGAGCAGACATTAATGTGATGTTCCTGAATGCAGAATGCAAACATGTCACAGCTGCCTGTTTCCCGAAGATGAGATGTGTCAGAATGCAGAATGCAACATGTCACTGTTGTTAGGTTATAGCTGCCTGTTCACTGCCTCCCCAAAGACGAGGAGCAGACATTAATGTGCAAACATGTCACTGTTGTTAGGTTATAGCTGCCTGTTTCAGGAGCAGACATCAATGTGTCAGAATGCAGAATGCAACATGTCACTGTTGTTAGGTTATAGCTGCCTGTTCACTGCCTCCCTGAAGACGAGGAGCAGACGTTAATGTGATGTCATTTCCTGAATGTGCAGAATGCAAACATGTGTTATAGCTGCCTGTTCACTGCCTCCCGAAGGCGAGGAGACATTAATGTGGTGTCATTTCCTGAATGTACAGAATGCAAACATGTACTGTTGTTGGGGCCTGTTCACTTTCAGACATGAATGTGATGTCATTTCCACAGAATGCAAACAGCTGCCTGTTCACTGCCTCCCGAAGATGAGGAGCAGACATTAATGTGGTGTCATTTCCTGAATATACAGAATGCAAACATGTCACTGTTGTTAGGTTATAGCTGCCTGTTCACTGCCTCCCCGAAGACGAGGAGCAGACATTAATGTGATGTCATTTCCTGAATGTACAGAATGCAAACATGTCACTGTTGTTAGGTTATAGCTGCCTGTGAAGACGAGGAGCAGACATTAATGTGATGTCATTTCCTGAATATGCAGAATGCAAACATGTCACTGTTGTTAGGTTATAGCTGCCTGTTCATTGCCTCCCCGAAGACGAGGAGCAGACGTTAATGTGATGTCATTTTCTGAATATGCAGAATGCAAACATGTCACTGTTGGTAGGTTATAGCTGCCTGTTGTTCACTGCCTCCCGAAGATGAGGAGCAGATGTTAAAGTGATGTCATTTCCTGGAATGTGCAGAATACAAACATGTCACTGTTGGTAGGTTATAGCTGCCTGTTCATTGCCTCGAAGATGAGGAAGATGAGGAGCAGATGTTAATGTGATGTCATTTCCTGGAATGTGCAGAATACAAACATGAGCTGCCTGTTCACTGCCTCCACAAAGATGAGGAGCAGATGTTAATGTGATGTCATTTCCTGAATTTGCAGAATGCCAACATGTCACTGTTGTTAGGTTATAGCTGCCTGTTCACTGCCTCCACGAAGATGAGGAGCAGATGTTAATGTGATGCCATTTCCTGAATGTGCAGAATACAAACATGTCACCATTGTTAGGTTATAGCTGCCTGTTCACTGCCTCCACGAAGACGAGCAGCAGACATTAATGTGATGTCATTTCCTGAATGTGCAGAATGCAACATGTCACTGTTGTTAGGTTATAGCTGCCTGTTCACTGCCTCCCCAAAGACGAGGAGCAGACATTAATGTTATGTTATTTCCTGAATGTGCAGAATGCAACACGTCACTGTTGTTAGGTTATAGCTGCCTGTTCACTGCCTCCCCGAAGACGAGGAGCAGACGTTAATGTGATGTCATTTCCTGGAATGTGCAGAATGCAAACATGTCACTGTTGTTAGGTTATAGCTGCCTGTTCAGAAAGACGAGGAGCAGACATTAATGTGATGTCATTTCCTGAATGTGCAGAATGCAAACATGTCACTGTTGTTAGGTTATAGCTGCCTGTTCACTGCCTCCCCGAAGACGAGGAGCAGACATTAATGTGATGTCATTTCCTGGAATGTGCAGAATGCAAACATGTCACTGTTGTTAGGTTATAGCTGCCTGTTCACTGCCTCCCCGAAGATGAGGAGCAGATGTTAATGCGATGTCATTTCCTGAATGTGCAGAATGCATACATGTCACTGTTGTTAGGTTATAGCTGCCTGTTCACTGCCTCCCCAAAGACGAGGAGCAGACATCAATGTTATGTCATTTCCTGAACGTGCAGAATGCAAACATGTCACTGTTGTTAGGTTATAGCTGCCTGTTCGCTGCCTCCCCAAAGACGAGGAGCAGACATCAATGTTATGTCATTTCCTGAATGTGCAGAATGCAACATGTCACTGTTGTTAGGTTATAGCTGCCTGTTCACTGCCTCCCTGAAGACGAGGAGCAGACGTTAATGTGATGTCATTTCCTGAATGTGCAGAATGCAAACATGTCACTGTTGTTAGGTTATAGCTGCCTGTTCACTGCCTCCCCGAAGACGAGGAGCAGACATTAATGTGATGTCATTTCCTGAATGTGCAGAATGCAAACATGTCACTGTTGTTAGGCTTTAGCTGAGCTGATATTTTACTCTTTTCTCAAATGGGTTTTTTTTAGTTTCTTTCCAGATGTCATATCCAAAAGTGTTTGAACAGTGACTTGCTGAAGATAAGATGTCTGCCAATTAAAAGGTATTAGTTTTGCTTATTTTAATTTATATTTTGCTGTCCGAGGGCAACTTGTGAATTGTTTTTTACTTGTGGTGCACCAATATTTTGTCAGAACCAAAAAACCAAAGTATGGTGTGCTTATAAAAGATTCAAAACAGTGGACAGCTGTGGTCATTTGAAGGCAGCGCATAATTTTAAGCTCTCTTTTAGCCCTCTGTGCAACAGAATGAGAGCCACAGCCAGGGCCTGTATATCTCAAGAAAAAACAGGTGAAAGCGCTCAGATTCAACAAAAGAGTGCACAGATCGAGGTTGCTTACACACACTAGATCCTGTAAGCCATTGCTCAGGTGTTTTATAATATTTTCTTTGCAAATCTTGCATGTCAGACCCTTAATGATGGTGAAGCTGAGCTGGGAATGATGCCTGGTATGACTATTTCTCATACAGGCTGACATACTGCATGATTGCTGCACTGTAAAAAATAAAACGTTGACTTGAAAAAGTGCGAAAAAGTAAGTGAACTGCAGCAAAGCATTTTTGAGTTTGCTAAACTTCAAGGTCCAGTGGCTGCACTAACTCATTTTTGAAAAAGCTATAGGGGCTTTCTTATATGTCTTATGATTTTTTTTTACATCGTATGATTTTAGCGGGTCCACGCCAGAAGGGGCAGATGTACGTTTGGGAGAGGAGGATTTGAAGGTTGCCTAGTAGCGGTCATATAAAAATATGTTGTACTACAGTCGTAGGAAAATATGTCATAAAAATTTCAAGACAGCCGTGCGACTGACATAGGTAAGAATTATATTCGTTCGATTAACTCATGACCGCCGCAGAAAGGATATAAAATGGTGGAACATTTATAGGACTGCCGTGTGTTTAATGTTGGAGAACCGTAGGTTTACTGTGGTAAATTCCAAAGAAAATAAGGACTTCAGATGACCCCAAAAATCAAATGAAATTTGTAGGTCTAGCATAACACAGTTGAACAACCTCGTAGAGCACCGCACGACAGACCTATGAAATGGGCCTGACATAGAGAATCACTTACATTACTGAAAAATTTTACCAATGCGAGACCAGGACACACCAGCGTTAGTCTCAAAAGTGTGAGGAAGAAATTCTGAATATACAGCTACCTATGGTCAATAACTGTGTGTGAAATGAAAACAAAAAATGAGAAGATTAGAATGGTGGACAATGCTTACCATGTTTTAGGAAAAAGGATCTAAATTGGAAGGAGGTTTAGAAGATTTTGGAGAAAGGGTTTGAAGGGACTCAGATGCCTGGACAATTATATTACTGACATTTAGCACGGAGTCATATCCGGAGCGACGTACAACACCATGCATTTATTCAGAGCTGAAGAGCAGAAAGCCCTCGAGGGAGAGATGAATCGTGATTAAGAATGTGGGAGAGGAGAACAGATGTGGGGCCAGAGAAAGTGTTATGGTTCTGTGTTTTTGCTGCCATGATTCTGGGTTTTTGCCAGGTCTTTTCTTTATTCATTTTGCTTATTATACATCCCGGTTTTTCTGTTCATGCCATTTCTGTATTCATTGCACTTGTCACCCGTCTTGTGATCAGTTTGGTTCAGTCCGTCTTCCCAGTCTGTGTGCCTACATGCTTCGGGTGATTTCAGTGATTTTCGGGTGATTTTCTGGTGTTTCATATTACGCAGTGGATATTTTGCCATCTGACGGCTATGTTTGCGTTTCGCTATTTAACCGGCACTTCCGGTGGACATGCGCACTTGGGGTTAATACTTCATCTTGACGAAACAGGCGGCTGAAGTTCACTTTGCGAGTATGGCTCTCCATAGGAGACGAGTTCGATTCATTTTCGGATGTAGAAAAGGCAATTAAGTCTTTTGAAGAAGAGCAGTTCATATCATTCTGGCGCTGAGATAGCCGCACTATAGAAGGTGCTCAGAAAAAATTTGAGTTGATCGTCCTCGACGAAGCGGCGAAAGACAAACTTCGGTATCAATTCGTCAAGTTTACGTGCGTGAAAGGTGGCCGAGGTTATGAGTACAAGGGAACGGGACAACGATCAAATCAACGGTAAGTCTTGCAGCATTTTAATCCTAGCATCACTCTGCAGTTCTTTTTTTTTTTAACCAAACAATTAAGACCTAGCCTAGGCTGTAGCATATTGATGTAGCCTGTAATGATTAAGAGGTGATGGTGACAAAAAGATTAATTTACGTTTATGCTTCGATTCGAGACTGCAAGTATGTAAATCTTAATAATTAATTAGAAAAAAACCTCAACTCCCTCGGTAATTCCATGTATCATTTTGATCGGTTATCAGTTCTTCGCAATCTTGTCGCACAGTGGGAACATGATGATGATGATCAGTTTGTGGCCGGAGAACAGCAGGAAAGTTTTTTTTTTTTTTAAATATCAAAAGGAACATGCATTAGGACATCTTTGTGATATCAAAAGTTCGTTCTGAAGCGTTCTTGTCACGTAGGTTAATGTTAAAATCGATGGTACACGGGCGCTATCTAGCTAATGAACCAACACATTGCTGAGTTAAAAAAAAAATCAATAAAACAGAACAAACATTGCTGGTTGTAGCATTATGTTTTTTTTTTTTTTTTTTTTTTACAAAAAGTCGGTTGGGTAATGACAAACAACTATTTTGGATGGCCTGATTTTCTCAACATGTATAAACGTTTGTTCTGCAAATAGTCACATATTTTTCAATACTGTCCCGATGCCTGTTGGTAACTGTACACTAATAAGGTATTTCATGGGGTTTATTTTGCAGAATTCTGGTGTTAACTCTGTCCACCCACCTGAACTTGAACCAGTACACTCTAACTGAGAAGAATCAAATCTGCAAATAGGTCAGATAGAAGAACCCGGGGAGGGGGGAGGATCCATGGAACAGCTTTCAGAGATTGACATGGACCTCAGCTATGGGGAGGTGAGGCTATTCTGAAAATTATTTATATTTATAAGTGTGCCTCTACGTTGTGACATATACTATGATTCCAAAAAGTGTTAGTCTTCATTGTTGACAAATGTTTTGTCTGAGAGATATCACTAATGGAGAGATTAATGGCTTTAAAGAATTTTTCAAATTCTTTCCCCAGGTTTTCTCATTTCGTCACACTGTGTTTATGTTTCCACAGCCATCCCTACTAGGAGTTGAAGGCCAGTGTCAGTCATAACCTCTGATGGATTAGATGCTGTCAAGTTACCAACAAAAATGAAGAAAAGGGGCAGCCCAAAGGGCCTCTACCGACAGACAGCTATTGGGCTCAGTTCAAGGCGTACAGGGAGTGAAAACAAGCCACTTCCATTTTGGAGGAAACCACCAAAGGACAAGGACTTGGGTAAGTTATAACCCAATTTGCTTTAGATGGATTGCTGGAATGACAATTTAAGTTCAATGTGGTGCCTGACATTATTGGTACACTTTGGTTATACAGTGTATATTTCATTATCTTAGTGCAGTCATGTGATAACATCCTTTTGTGCATTCCTGATAATCACTGCATTACATCAATCTAATGCCGTTTTCTTTTTCTATTTTCAATTCTATATCTTCTATAGTTATGCTCAAGTGGTTTGTCTCAAGTCATTCAGCTGAAATAGCTCTAATGGGGACTACACTCACAGAGGCTCACGTGAAAGCTGTGGACGATACATCGGATGCCTTCAAAGATGATAACGTTGATGTCCATCGCATTAAGGAGTACTTTTCGCCATCAGGTTGGCTGGGAGTTCTCCAGGCAATGGAAAGCCGGAAGAAGCACAAACGGTGTTGCCATGTGTATTCTAAAGCCCTGAATGACCGTCAGATTGGATGTGACAGTTGCCTGGGATGGTTTCATCAAACATGTGTAGGCTTGAATAAAACACCCAAGACAAAAAATTGGTTTTGCTGTACATGCCATATTTAGACCTATTGTTTTATGGTTGTAGAATAGTTGTCTAGATTTATATCAAAAACACACCAAATACAACCATCTAGCATGGCATCCTATACTGCAGTGGTTCTCAACCTCGGTCCTGGGGCCTCCCTGTGTATGCTGGTTTTTGTTACGACCGTGATGGCAATCTCAGAATTTTAACGAGCTATTAATTTTCCAAACAAGGAGTTTATACTATGGCAGGCGTTCCCAAACTCGGTCCTGGGGCCTCCCTGTGTATGCTGGTTTTTGTCCCAACCATAATTGCCATTATAGGACTTTAACAAGCTGTTAATTTGTCCAAATTGGGTGTATTTTGTGTTTAAATATGTTATTTGCTGTTTTAAGCCAAATTTTAATAGAAATATCCATTTGTGTCATGAAGAATAAAAGACCAAATAAAAGACCCTTGCATATGAAGTTTTTTTTTTTCTCTCTGTGTGGCAAGCAATTTCAGGTAATAACATTTTTAAACAGATCAAATCAGGTACTGAGAAAATCAGTAACCTCCAAATTATTTTGCTGAAGACAGGTGATTGGAATTCTTTCAAAATAATTTGCTTGCACTCAATCACAAAAACATAACATAAAACAGGTTTGAATCCGTCATTTGCTTGTTCAGTAAATTGTTAGTTTTTGCAACCATGTGCCCACAGTTTCACCAATTAGGAACCCATTGATTTTTTCCTTTGATTGGGTACATTTTTTCCCCTTTTTATGCAGTTGTTACTCATATATTGCAATGTGGATGCAGAATTTATTCCTCGCTGTTTGTATGCATATCTGTCGAAATACTGTTTGTCAAGAGAGGATAAATTGCTGCTCTGAACAAAAATGCACCTAATTAAGACAAATGAACAGCTTGTTAAAATCCTATGATTGCAAACCAGGGTGGAGCAAAACCAGCATACACAGGAAGGCCCCAGGACCGAGTTTGGGAACCCCTGTACGATGGGATTACTTGAACTCTTAAATTCCATTTGCCAGAAATAGCGATGCATGCCATGAAAAATCTATCCTCTCTGGGCATGTAGTACTTACTGGATTAAAATTTCAAACCGTTAATTTACCTCTCTTCATGCATAATGAAATTATCTATTACTGATGAAATTAAAGACTGAGGTCAATCAGCAAGCTATTAATTGGTAAGTACACCTGGCCACTAATCCCGACCATCTGGAAGATAATGAAATGAATGACAATGCAAATGATAATGAGATCCTCCTGTTTTGAATTGAAGTATAAGGGGGGAAAAAGCTAATTACTGCACATTCAGCAATTAACCTAGTTACCAGTTAAGTTGGCCAATTTCATTCGTTATTTAATTAGGCCTAGTTTATTTATGTATTTATATTTTGCCTATGATGCAATAACAATACAAAATTGGTAATCGTTGGGGCGTTGCAAAGCTATGTTTGGCATTCTGTGGATTGAGATAGTAAATTACCTCTCTGAACATCAAAAGCACCTAATTAAGAAAAATTAACAGCTTGTTAAAATTCTGGAATTGCAGTTGTGGTTGGAATGAAAACCAGCGTACACAGGGGTCCCCCAGGACCAGGTTTGAGAACCACTGCTATAGTGCATAACAGAATTTAAATGGTCTTATATTCTATACAACGTGATGGTGCTCTACTGTCTGTAACTGCAGTGTGGTGCAATATCATACAGTGCTTAACAAAATGTTAATTTTTTTTTGTCTATTCTCACATAAATGCAGTGGTACTTTTTTTGGTTTATATGGTACATTATGTTACAGATTTTAGAGTTTATGTTTACAAGTTGTAACTGCGATTTTAGTTCCATCATTCTGGTCTATGCATGTGATATGCATTACTACTGTTGTATGTTGTCTTATTGAGATATATTTAGCAATTTTGTGGCTTATCCTCCACATAAATGTAATGTTTGGCACTACACGTACATTGTCTCAGAATGTGATATCTTGTGTAGTGTGCGTGTCAGAATTTAAACATTTGGTGTCTAAGGCTCTACATAATGTAGTGCTGCATTAGTTGGCAGTGAATGTGATAGTCTGCAATATCAGATTATATGTATCAAGTTAACAGTGCACGGTGACATTTAAGCACAACATTGATTGTAGTCCATAAACGTGAAATCCTGAAGTATCATGTAGTGTATGTCAGTATTAAAGTATCTGTTTTTTGCTCTAGACAATCATGAGGAGTATTCTCTGTCATTGTGATATCCTGAGATTTGATGTGGAGTGGTTTAGAGTTTGTTCTCGTTATGAACAATAAGAACGGTTTAGTACAGTTCGCTTTCATCCAGATACCAGCATGTTTGTTTTATTAATTTTGAAACATAACATTCTGGAATCATTCACCAAAACAGTAACGTGCCAGTTATACGGGGGGGCCAGAAAACCACGAGGACCAGGATTTGTCAAGTAACCGGCTACTCTAACACATGCACCAACGGGATTTGAACCGTGCCAGCCAGAGGTGTGAAGATACCCACATGAATAGACTAATTTTTGGCAATTGTAATGTTTAAAGGAGAAGACTGCCTATGATCAAACTTGATCCTATTTAAAACTCAAACTACAGATATGTATTTTAAACAAATTTAGAAATGGAATCTTTGTTTAAATTAAGCTAACTGATGACATATGACCTTCTGATGGATGGTATTATTCCTGTAGTTGGTTGTGTACATGTAAGTGGGGGAACCAGGTTAACAGTGCGACTCTCTAGTTCAATGAGACTTTGAAACTGGGATCAAGATGTCTCTTCGTGCTAACATTTGATGTCTGTCTATCAATAGATTTGCTTACACTTAAGGATTTCAACTCAACTCCATAGTAATATACTGATGTGTGCAAAATTTCAGGTCAGTATCTTCTTTTTAAACGATTTTATGGACAGTTATTTGAAAACTGAACCTCAAAAAATGATGTCATCTCTGCCCAAATTAGCATGCAGGAGTATGGCAATAAAATATAATTTCTCCAGTATTTCAGATGTTCATGATTAGATGCATTTTTCTTGACTTATATGTACGCTCTGGCTGTCCAGGCTATGTTTTCATGTAAATGTTTTGGCACCTGAAACTCACATCTGTGAAAAATGGCCAAAAAAAATAAATAAAATAAAAATCCTATACTTTTACATGTTAACTTGGGCACAGATGACATCTTAATTTTTAGATTCAGTTTTCAAATAACTGTCCATAAAATCACTAAAACAGAAGATACTGACCTAAAATTTTGCACACATCAATGTATTACCATTGAGCTTTAAATAAGATCAACTTTGATCATGGGCGGTCTTCTCCCTGAAGTTGGCACCGGAGAGTGATGTGATCATTCTTGACCCCGTTTATATAGAAGCCTTTGCCAGACTCTATTCATTCATTGACCACTGGTCAACCAATGAACTTGCTGCCAACCTGAACTTTACAATTACCAAACAATGTTCTATTATTATTTCTTCACTTACAAGTTATGGTTCATTATACAAATCTAGTAATGAATATCGAGAAAACCTGCAAAGTATTCTTGCAAACGATGTTACATTATTTCTTTTTTACTTGTCACAGTGCACAAAGAAAAGTTAGTCTCCAATAAAGTCTCAACTACCTAAGGAATATCTTCCATACGTGCTGCAATAAGAGACAACGGCATGCGGGAAAAAAAAAAAATGACGTTGAGATTCGACTAGAAAAACCTTTGAGGGAGCTTAGCTATAGATTGATGCAAATCATATCGATAACTAAATTAACTGGCGAAAAATATTTTGGACGCATCGCCTGAAGTTTTGAATGATGAAATTGACCTTTATTCCTGTTCTCCAATTATATGGGCTCTGTGACAGTTTCTCTAGACCCACGGTCATTCCGGTCAAATAGCTCTAAGGCACATAATGCCGGACGCTGTGGACGGTAAAATATCCCGGCATTTGTATAGCCGTCCACGCCTCGATGTTGTAACCATTACATGACCGCAAGATAAGTTGGCCAGTGCCAAGTGCGCATGTCCACCGGAAGTGCCGGCTTAATAGCGAAACGCGAACACAGCCGTCAGACGGCTAAATATCCACTGCCTTCATATTATTACTTCAATTCTCGTTTACTTCCTTCGCCTTACTTTCCTGGATTAGTAATAGTACTACCATTTATATTTTGTATCATAGTTTACTAACCTAACTAATCCAATGTACATAGTAGTAACCAGCTAACGAGAACTTGGGTTAATTTGTAAAGTTGCACCGCTACTAATTACTACTAACGCAGTCTCAGCTCTCGCCCTGTTCTAGTCTCCGCCCCTTGCTTGGCTTTCCGTGTATCTCCCTGTGTTTCCGCGAGATCTCTCGCACGTGCTTAACTGCTATCCTGCACTCCTTGTCTGTGCACATAGAACTCTTGACCGGAGCTGTTTATCTGTCATAGGTTGTCTTCGTGGATCCTATCCATGTCTTGGCGATTGCCAATTATTTGTGGTTTAGGACCTCCCCGTGTGAGCTTCCCTTTTGTAATTAGTTCTTATCCTAATCACATGGCCCTGCATAGCATGTGACTTCCCTCTTGTCTATTTAAGGTCTTCACTGCAGTTTGTTCCCTGTCAG
This sequence comes from Gymnothorax javanicus, assembly GCA_029692085.1. Classification (NCBI taxonomy): domain Eukaryota; kingdom Metazoa; phylum Chordata; class Actinopteri; order Anguilliformes; family Muraenidae; genus Gymnothorax; species Gymnothorax javanicus. Next base: position 103,884,976 of record CM056202.1, on the reverse strand, counting down.
AACATTGATCAATTTTCACTTGTGCAGAGAGCCTCGAATGCCTTTTGATTATTGCTTCTAACTACGACATTTTTTATACGACCTTGTTATTGCCTCGCCCTTGCTGTTCTTGTTTGCTACTTTTGGATTCTGACCCTTTTTCTTAATCTAACCACGATTCCTGTTTTTGATGCCCGTGTATGACCTACCCTTCTGGATTCTGACTACGATTTTGGATTACTGTTTCATGTACCGTTGCACATCTGCTTCTCTGGTTCTGACCCCTGCCTGTTATTTTGACTTCGCTTTTTGGATTCTGATTTTCGTTTGGCAATTCCTGTGTCTTCTGGTCTCGACCCATTTTTGCAATAAAGGCTTATGATTTTTGGAATTTCGGTTCTCGCGTGCGGTTCCTGAACGCACCGTCACAGAAAGTTTTAAATGTCAGGAATGCATTACTGCTATAACTGTCCTTCAGAAGGCCTTCGCTTACAAAGCACCAGGCCTCAACAATACATCGTTCAGAGATTTAATAGGGACTTAATGTAAGGAATGAGTGGATGGGTGTACAGAGGAGGGATGAAGGGGGTAGAAGTATTTCTGTGGTCTGCTGGTCCAGGAGGATGGAGTAAGCACCGGGCTGAGGGGGACTCAGGGCGAGGGTCCGGTCTCTGGCGTGGGGCCCATTCTGTGTGGAGTTTAATGTTCTCCCTGTCTTTGAATCGGACGAAGACGACTTTGATGGCTAGGCCACGTGTTGAGAATGAACCAAGCCCGTATCCCTAAGGTTGCCTTACGTTGGACACCACTCGGAAAAAGGAAACCTGGCCGACCTAAAACCACCTGGCGGAGAACCATCATAACTGAGCTCAGCAAAGTACCACTCACATGGGGCGAGGGGCAACATGTTGCACAAGAGAGGGCAAAATGGAAAGAAATTGTTGCTGCTTTATGTCCCACAGGGGACGAAGAGGATTAAGTAAGTAAGTGTGTTCGAATGGGATTCCTTCAGGCACTCCGGTTTCCTCCCGCAGTCTAAAGTCTTGTACAACCCCAATTCTGAAATAGTTGGGACGAAGTGTAAATTGTGAATAAAATCAAAATGCAATGACTTTTAGACCACATGAGCCAATATGTTATTTACAATAGAACATAGATAACATTTCAAATGTTGAAACTGAGACATTTTACATTTTTATCCACAAAATGAGCTTATTTCAAATTTTCTGGCTGCAACACGTCTCAAAAAAGTTTAGACACAGGCAAAAAAGGGCTGAAAAAGCAATTAATATATAAGAGAATCAGCTGAAAGAACATTTAGCAAGTAATTAAGTTAACTGGCATCAGGTGTGTAACATGACTGGCTATAAAAGGGATGTCTTAGAGAGGCTGAGTCTCTCAGAAGTAAAGATGGCCAGAGGCTCTCCAACCTGTGAAGGTTTGCATAAAAAATTGTGGAATACTTTAAAAACAATGTTCCTCAACGTCAAATTGCAAAGGCTTTGAAGGTCTCTTCATCGACAGTGCATAAAATCATAAAAAGATTCAGAGAAACTGGAAAAATCTCTGTACGTAAAGGACAAGGCCAAAGACCTTTACTGGATGCCCGTGATCTTCGGGCCCTCAGACGCCACTGCATCACTCACCGGCATGATTCTGTCATTGACATTACTAAATGGGCCCACGACAGTAACGTGCGGTCCGGTCGGAGGTTAGTTTAGTGAGGCACAATCCTCCCCTTTGCTTGATTAGCAATCAAACGATTAACTAGTTTAGTAAGACTATTCGGCAGAATGACTGGCCAGTTTAAGTTTCCGCAGCGTTATTACTCAGTATATCGAACCTGAAATGCTCACGAAACTGCAGATTTGCGCGTACTTGCTTACAGGAAGCCAGACGTGCGGTGAGGTGAGGCAGTGACCCAAACTACAGGATTTTGTGAACCTATTCCCACGTACTATGCCTGATTGACAATCAAAACAATTAAGATCAAGCCTATAGGAAGCCCGTATACTGATAGAGGAGATAATGACAAAAAGATTCATTCACGTATACGCTTCAGTTCGAGACTGCAAGGATGGAAATTTGAATAATCAATTAGGAAAAATTCTCGGCTCTCGGTAATTCTGTATATCGTTTTGACATTTTGTTAATCGGATTATGAAAAAAGACCGAAAATAAACGTCCGCTTTTATTGTTTGGGTGTAAAAGCTCGTATTTAAAGGAGAATACATTGTATATCGATCAAGCATTGAACTCTGCGTAAGTCGAACTGTTTTCGTATTTGTTGATGACATTGCTTCGGCTTCCTGTAAGCAAGTACGCGCAAATCTGCAGTTTCGTGAGCATTTCAGGTTCGATATACTGAGTAATAGTGCTGCGGAAACTTAAACTGGCCCGTCATTCTGCTGAATAGTCTTACTAAACTAGTTAATCGTTTAATTGCTAATCAAGCAAAGGGAGGACTGTGCCTCACCAAACTAACCTCCGACCGCACGTTACTGGCCCACGAATTCTTCAAGAAACCACTGACTGTAAACACAGTCCGCCGTGCCATCCACAGATGTCACTTAAAACTCTATCATGCAAAAAGGAAGCCATTGTTGAGCATGATCCGGAAGCACCACCGTGTTCTGTGGGCCAAGGCTCATTTAAAATGGACTGTAGCAAAGTGGTAAAGTGTCCTGTGGTCAGACGAGTCCAAATTTGGCATTCTTGTTGGAAATCATGGGCGTCGTGTCCTTCGGGCTAAAGAGGAGAAAGACCACCCCTCCTGTTATCAGCGTTCAGTTCAAAAGCCAGCATCTCTGATGGTATGGGGATGCATTACTGCATATGGTGTGGGACACTTGCATGTTTTAAAAAGCACCATGAATGCAGAAAGGTATATAAAGGTTTTAGAACAACATATGCTCCCTTCCAGACGACATCTATTCCAAGGAAGGCCTTGTGTATTTCAGCAGGACAATGCAAAACCACATACTGCAGCTATTACAACAGCATGGCTTCGTAGTAGAAGAGTCCGTGTGCTGAACTGGCTTGCCTGCAGTCCTGATCTTTCACCAATTGAGAACATTTGGCGCATAATTAAACGAAAAGTCTGTCAAAGGAGACCCAAAACTCTCCAGCAGCTGGAAGCCTGTATTAAACAAGAGTGGGATCAAATTCCAATGGCTAAACTCAAGAAACTTGTCTCCTCAATGCCCAGACGCCTCCACTCTGTGTTAAAAAGAAGAGGGGATGCTACACCATGGTATACAGGCCCCTGTCCCAACTTTTTTGAGACCTGTAGCAGCCATCAAATTTGAAATTAGCTCATTTTGTAGATAAAATTGTAAAATTTATCAGTTTCAACATTTGCTATGTTATCTCTGTTCTATTGTGAATAAAATACTGGCTGGTGTGATTTGAGTCATTGCATTTTGATTTTATTCACAATTTACACTTTGTCCCAACTATTTCGAAATTGGGGTTGTACATCAGGCTACCTGGAGACTCTAAATTGCCCACAGGTATGAGTGTACACTTGGGCTGAGACACAATTTTCAATATAGGAGGGATCTTACGAAAGTGTTATGATTCTGCTGTTGTCTGACCATGTTTTTGTAATGACCCTGATTCCAAGCCATGTTTTCTGAATTAGTCCATGCCATGTTTTGTATTTTGCCTGTCTTTCTTTGTTATGTCCTTTGCCTGCCATTTCCCATATTCACAGTTTAGATTATCATTCTGGTTTATGTTTTTCTCCATGCCATGCAGTGCACTTTGTCTCCCCAGTCTTGTCATGTGTTCTGAGACAGTTTTATTCCCCAGTCTTGTGTGCCACGATTTCAGGTGATTTCATGGTTTCTGGGTTTCCAAACATTCCTTCCAGTCTCGTTTGCTTGCTTCGCCTTACTGTTCTATCTTTACTAACATTACTAACAGTTTATTATTTTAGATAAATTACTAACGCTAACTAACATTGTTTATAGTACTAACTTACTAACAAGCACTAGGGATTATATAGCTGCACATTACTAATTGACTAACGAGCTCTCAGCACTCGCTCTGCTCTAGTCTCCGCCCCTTGCCTTCACTCAATTTACTTTGCTGTGCTTCAGCGGATTCTCCGCACCTAGTTAATCACTGTTCTGCCTCTCACTCTGTGCACTTTAGAACTCCCTAACCGGAGTCGTCTGTTTGTCATAGGTTGTCTGTGTAATCCCTGTCCGCGTTTTGGCTTTCGCCAATTTCTTGTGGTTAGGCACCTCCTCTTGTTCACTCCCTTGTTAATTAGTCTGATCCAGCTCACCTGTTCCCTATTATAGCATGTGACTTCCCGTATGTGTATTTAAGCAGTCATTTCACAAGCAGGGGCCTATTGCACGAAGGCAGGATAAGGGATTAGCCCAGGATCGGCACGGGATTAGCCTGATCTCAAGCCCCATTTCGGTTGCACAGAGCGTGTGAGCTAAGCCACGGCACTTGTTACTATGGAAACAAAGTCTGTGGAGCTAGCCAGCTCCGGAGCAAGCTTACGAAGTAGCTAAGCTCCTGTCTCCAGCCAATTTCACCTCGCCTCATTCAGCAGTCACCCAAATTGAAAATCAATGTCCTGAACAGTCGTTCTGAATTGTCCACTACACATTGCTATCTCAATTATTGTAGGCCCAGAGTAATTATCTTAGAAACATGTGACCATTGATGTCAGTAAAATAGCCAATATTCGGTCATTATATTCAAGTATCCATGTGAGTGTGACCATCACAGTTCAATCAGTCCCCCTTCCATGTCACATTTTAACCATATTTAGAATCCATCATTATCAGATTGGTCCTTATTCCCCAAATTGAGACTTCCATCAGAGTAGAAAATGAGCAGTGCTGCATGAAGTAGGTCACCGTGTTTCAGCGCGGTCTCAAATCGCTGCGGTAACCACCTATAAACAGCACTGCAGCTACTTTTCTCCGTCTTTATTCCGACTGCGACGGGTAAGGTAGAGTCCTTGCCTTACTGCTGGACACAAGTGCAATGTCGTTTGCTTCGCGATACTGGAATCAAACATTTTCAGGAGGCTCCTTGACGTAATTTTTAGATGCTAACACTCTACTTTTTAATTTGAGTATGCCTCCATCAGAGGTGATTAAAAGCAGTAAGTAAACTCAACTAATCTGAACACGTCTTCTAGATCGGACTATCAATTCAGTTTGTATAGGACAATAAAAAGGACTTATATCAAAACCATCAGGCGTATATGCAGCATAGGAATGTTTCCATGGCTTTGTCAAATTCAGTTTTGCCTACACGGCTGTCATGCGCATGTCACATGTGAGTCCGAAATTAAATGTTTCGCTCGATATTAACTCTGTCTGACAGCGACGGTTTATCTCATTCATGGTAACACCGAAGTGCATCAGCTACTCCTTTTTGACGGCGCTGAAACACCTCAGTTTACTTTCACTTGAGTTTAGCTCACTTTAATACTCCTCTCAAACGTCTTGCACCATTCAAACAGAAACTAAAGGAATAACAAGCAGAGGCATTTCAGCGATCCTATCGTCCCCCTGTCTGAACGTAGTCTTTGAGTGTTGCTGGCGCATGCGTTTGCTGCAGCTACTTAGTGTCCATGGTGATGATCAGCAATTCTGTGATCGATCTCGGGGTCTATTAGAGGTAGCCGAGTGCGTGCACTCAGCAGGATCAGCGGCACTGGGCTTCACTTAGCCTATCCTCCTCCACCTGCTGTTGGCTTTGTGCAATCAATTAAGCCAGCGACGCGCTGTTTGGGATATGGCAATCCTCGCTTTGGCATTGATCCAGGATCTCAAGATCCGACTTTTGTGCAATAGGCCCCAGCTCTTGTTAGAATGTTTTCCTTGTGCTGTGATCGTTTATGCCTTGTACTCTTAGTGTTATACTTCTGACTGGAACGTCCCGGATTTTGAATTTGGCTTTACCTTTGATATTCCTGTGCCCGTGTACCGTACCTGCTTTGCCCGACCCTGAGTTTTGTGTTTGCTGCCCTGTTTACGAACTGGATTATGTCTACTGGATTTTGGATTTGGCTTCTTCTCTGATATTCCTGTGCCCAAAATTTAACCTGCTTTGCCCGACCCTGAGTTTTGTGTTTGCTGCCCTGTTTACTTAATTGATTACGACTACTGGATTCTGATTTTGGATTGTGCACTCTGTACCGTTGTTTACTGCCCTGCAGGGGTTTCCACCCCAGAACCAATAAAGAGCAAGTTTATTGGATATTTTTGGTCTCGCTTCTGGTTTCTGAACGCTACCTCACAGAAAGGTTTCGAAGTAAGAAATAGACCTGATGAGAGAGGAAGAGGATGAGTGTAGAGTTTGGTTGATGTTGACGTTCTGTCATATATTCGGGTTTGTCTCTTCTGGTAAGAACCGGTCGAAATGTCTCCTAAGTTGATGGGAGCACAGCTCATGAATAGAGTCACTCCATACTGCATACAGTGACAATTCTTCAGTTTTATTTGCAGTTCTACATGCAAACTGCTGTGAATTTATTGACTCGAGAATAAAGGAATTTTGAGAGGTTTGGGGTAAAAAGTCGCTTCATAATGCATTTTTCGTGAAAAGCATTGAAATCAGATCAAAAACAAGGACAGAAAACGGTCTTATTTTGTTGGGAGAAGCAGACAACAACAGAATTCAAATAAGATGTGTTTTGTCTTTCGAGACATTCATAAAGTTTCCCCAGTCCCAGGCCTAACAAATACTAGCGCTAAACATGTGCTCATGTATTCTTAAATTTATAGCGAAAAGGACATAGCAGGTATGTAAACTGCATTCATCTGCAGGAAATGACCTTTCATGGGATTCTAAACACCTAAATTTGATTTTTTATCGGGAAAATGTATTTCTAATGCAATGTATATGTCGATATGAACTCAAACCACTCTAAAGGTGGTAATGAACACAGGTTTGGCTGCCTCTTGTTACCCCACAACTCAATGAGAACACAAGTGAATGATAAACCTGTTGTTCATCTGGTTGGAGAACAGCACTGCCCTTCTGCCTTCATATGAAAGGAATATTTGCTTGACAAATTGATATCTCCGTACAGTCAATCAATCTTATGGAACCAATTTGGCTGTTCCACCCATGAATGGTGTCTGGGGAAGCTCTGGGGAAATTAATATCAGCGTGTAAAACACAGCCTGCTGTGTGCTCTGTGGTTTTTCATGCCCAGGAATGCTAAAACATCTGCTCTTGAGAATTTTCTGTGCAGACGATAATGCCGTGGACAGGATTGGAGAATAGAAATGCCATTTACACAAGAAGTCCAGCACTTGTGCTCTTAGGATTTTCTGTTTTGTTGAATTTATCAGGCAATTTATCATAACGATGTTGGATACTTATTCCATCCAAATTCCTGTATGATTTGTGACTGCTATATTTCTATGAGAATCAATGTTCTGGACAAACCGAAAAAGAAAAAAAAAAATCAATTCATTCGTCACTCAAAAAATGCTTGGTGATGCAAAAGTATGACCTCAAACTACATAATCCATGCACATTTTGTTGAAAACACTGGTTCTTTATTATTTCCTGAGCTGGTTTCATCTGATAGTACCTATCACTCAAATGCACCACTGCACAAAGGACTCACTGCCCGTGCAACATGGTTACTGATAGACACTATAAATTTACCATCAGTAGATTGCTGCCCAAGTTCATCGAATCAAATGTAATTGTTAAACGAAATAGAGATGAAGGACCTTTGATAGCACCATACAGAGATGTTTGATGTCTCTCAGGGCGTTGAGAGGGAAACATGGATTTGGGTTCAGATTTTTTGCAAAGTAGCTGTGTTTGAAGAAAGCATAGATGGTCGGCGCGACACTCATTTGTTAATGGAGACATATTTCTCCACTCTTTTCTGCATCCTGGAGCAAGATACCCGACAGCAGATAAAACGTCAATACAGAGAAATGAAGTGCAGCGATGCATGGAAAAGTGTTGTGTTTCATCTGTCCTGGATCAATCTTACTTTGTTTTTAGCTCAATAGCACTCCTGTCTAAATATTGTTACAGCTGAATCTCACTCTTGGTGGGGGCTAACTTATAGGGAGAAGATTCAATGAAACTATCGCCTCCAGGGATTTATCGGGCATATCTTTCTTTGGGATTATTGCTTTGTAATTCTTGAAAGAAAACAAAGGTACCTTCTTTTTTGTTTTACGCTTAACTTTCATGGCATGGTGCTCTTTCTTGTCTTGAAGGCTCACCGTTTCTTATCAAAAGTACAACTTTTGAAAGAGATTTCATTGCTCGGCAGTTGTTATTTCCTGTAATTAAAGCTCCTCGAAAACATTTTAACGGGTAATGATCTGTGCTTTTCAGTTTTATCCATTTTATGAGTCATTTTATACTCAGTCTCTTCTGGACACAAACAGCAGCATCCTCTCACAGGCAACAGATACAGGCCAGTTAACCCCTTAAACTCAGATTTTCACTTGGATTTCCTCTTAAATAGGTTCAAAGTTAGAAATCACTTTTTTTTTTTTTTCATTTTGTAGGACAATGTCACACACATATTCTGTATCTGCTGGTTGCAGTGCTTCACTGAAGTTCCACAGGTTTGAATGAAGCAGCTGCATTTGATGAATCCACATGCAGGTCCGTAGGTCTTATGAGGTTAAGTGCAAGGGAATCAGAACAGTTATATTCAGCAGTTATGTTGCACCCATTAGGAAGGATGGAAAGCTACCATTTCACAGTACGCTACTCTCAGAGTAATAACCCAGTTAGGATCATAGGATCCCGTAATGCTTGTTAATCCACATGCATATGGAGTAATATGGCATATATCTCCTAGTGTTAGTGTTCTCCTAGTGTTTCATGATTTTGTATGAATATTATTATTCGTCTTTTATCTGGATTTTATGGGAGCTACTTTAAGCTCACAGCTTTTGCCCTCAATATTTTAAAACACTCATAACCATTGCTCTGCTCCACAGTAAAAATTAAAGCAGCACATCTATTATAAATAGGTCATATATCTGGAGACAGAGGGGCACTCTGAAGAGGATTTAAAATAACATTCCTTCTTGTCAAAATATTCATCAGCAAACAAGAGTTTCTTTTGTTTTTTGGCAGTTAAATGGACCATCGGAATAGAGGCATTTTATGTCTTTGTCTCCACTAAAGAGCTTCCTTCACATAAACGGGAGCACTGAGATGTTTATGTGTGCTGGAGTTTATACCCAGATCTCTTCTAGAAGGTGGGTATTTGCTTATCCAAAGGAGAGGTTAGGCCCAATAACATAAACTGTTTTACTACTTCTACAGTAATAACTATTCTTGTGCTCACTGGCGGAGGACAGGTAATCGGTTACAGGGGACTGGCCAAAATAATATTTTATCAGTTTCAGTCTGGTTTTAGGAAGCAACACAGCTCAACAACTGCTGCTATCAAGGTAGTCAATGATATCATTGAGGCACTAGACAGTAAAAAATACTGTGCTGCACTTTTTATTGACCTGTCAAAGGCCTTTGATACAGTTGACCATGTTATTTTAAAAGAGAGACTCCTTGATATTGGCTTGTCTGAACATGCTGTCAGTTGGTTCTCTAATTATTTGTCAAATAAAACCCAGTGTATCCAGCTTGGTGGATCTTCCTCTTGCGTCCTGCCTGTTTCTAAAGGCGTGCCCCAGGGTTCCATATTAGGAACATTGCTGTTTTCAATTTATGTAAATAACTTGTGCAATAATTTATCAAATGCGTCGTTTCACTTTTATGCAGATGATACAGTCATCTACTGCTCCTCCCCTTCACTTGAACAAACCTTTCAGTTCCTGCAGTCTGCCTTTGAAGTTGTTCAGTCCCGTCTAACTCAGCTAAAATCAGTATTAAATGCTGACAAATCTAAATACATGCTGTTTTCAAATGGAAAAACATTAACACCTACTCTCCTGAAGTTATTGACTGCTCAAGGGGCTACAATTGAATTGGTCACAACTTATAAATATCTGGGTGTTATTATTGACCAAAATTTGTCTTTTAAATCACAAATTGAAAACCTTGTTTCTAAACTAAAACTTAAACTGGGTTTCTTTTTCAGGAATAAATCCTGTTTTTCCTTTAAGGCGAGGAAACATCTGATTTCAGCAACCTTCTTGCCCTTACTGGACTATGGTGATCTGCTTTTTATGAACGCATCTGTTCAGTACCTTAAGAACCTGGACACTGTGTACCATTGTGCCTAACGTTTTGTCACTGGCTGTGGGCACCGCGTACACCACTGTAACTTGTATGCTGCCGCTAAATGGCCATCTTTGTACGCTCGCAGATCCTCACATTGGTTCGTTTTTATTTATAAATTTCTCCTCGGGTTAACTCCTTCATATCTGTGGATGTACATGTGTAAAAGTAGTAGTCAGGGTAGCCTACGCTCTCATAGCACTTTACAGATGTTGGTCCCCAATGTAAGAACTGAACTGGGCAAAAAAGCCTTCAAATATGCTGCCCGTTCTTCCTGGAATAATTTTTAAACAGAGCGGAAACTGTCAGGACTGATTTCTGTGGGGGAGTTCAAGTCCATTTTAAAGGACAGAGAAAACAGAACTCTGGGTAAATGTGTTTGCACCCAAGTTATTTTATTGAGAGCGGTGTCTCCGTTTTATTTTATGTGGAGTGTGTGATCAACAGTGCTGCTAACTCTCCCAAATTTTCCAGGAGTTTTAGTGGCATATGCACGTTCCTGTGGCTTACTCAGAAATTATTCAATTAACGTGTATTAAAGAGGTCTGCCCACAGAATTGACGTCCTTGTGCGAGGAGGTTTATCAGATTCACGTGTGTTAAGATGGATTTCACCACTAGTATAATGGAAATCGATTATGACTCCCGACGTCTCACTCTTTTCTGTACTCAGGGGATGGAAGCAATTAAAGATGTTTCACACGGTCTTGTATCATTTAAAAAATTTAAAGAATCATTAAACACATGCTTTGCTTCCAACCCCTGAGAAAAAGAAAACCTCGAGAAGCCTGGAGTCATAATCAGTTTCCATATTACTAGTGGTGAAATCCACCGTAACACACGTAAAGCTGATAAACCTCCATGCGCAAGGACTTCAATTCCACATGAGAATCTTTAAATACGCATTGGTTGAATAATTGCTTACTATGGCACAGGAACATGAATATGCCACTAAAACTCGGCAACACTGGATCAATCATGTGTACTGTGTGCTGCCTTCGTCTCTCTGTGTTATATGTGTCCATTACTGTAACTGTGCTAATGCTGCCCTCTTGGCCAGGGCTCTCTTGAAAAAGAGATTTTAATCTCAATGAGACTTTACCTGGTTAAATAAAGGATATATATAAAGATTACGCTTACGATTACAGTCCTCCAAAAATGTATGATTATGATTACGATTATGATTGCATGGGTTTAGAATTTATGATTACGATTACGATTACAATCTAGATTGCAGTCATGATTACGACTGGTTAGACTAAGGTTTCTTTGTAGAGATATCTTTATAATGGTACATGTATATTGATGCATTTATACATTTCTAAAATAGCATGTGAAATGATTAAACATTGTTTTTGTATTGTAGAATTACTTTTGAAATAATAACAACTTGTACAACAACAAATAATAACAACAGTCCCTGCAAAATTAGAGATTACGATTACAGGCCCATCGAAATTAGTGATTACGATTACGATTACAACAATCGTAATCGTAATCCGGATTGCAATTCAACCCTGGGTCTGGTACACAGACTATAGGATGGGGAGCAGCAAGGGTGTATGTGTGTGTGTGTGTGTGTGTGTGTGTGTGTCCAGGGGGACAAACCTTATTCAGGACCAGCTTCCTTCTTGAAACAAGATAGATGAGAAGCATTCTGTAAAAATGATCGTAATTCATATTGCTCCATTATCTGCATGTTTTTTGGACAGTGGATCTAATTAATTCCCAAAAAAAAGGGACGGATGGAGAGAGAGAGAGAGAGAGAGAGAGGAGGATGCGGATTGTTTTAGCTCAGATCATGGTAAAACGAAACATTTGTCTCTGTTCTGTCGCGGCGTTTCTGTCTCGCTGATGAAATCCTGGGTGACAGAAGCTCTTCCCGGACGAGCCGAGCGCGTTTAAACAGCACTGAAAAATGGCTCGGCGGGGAATTGTTGGCTGTGTGCTTTCTTTACCCATTACTCTCAGTGGGACGTGTTCTTCTGCTCCCACCAGTCATTGTAAGATATTGGAGCTCCGGCACAGTTTGATGGCTGGCAGAGAGGTCTGGCTGCTCTGTATGTTAATGGCTCCTGCTGCAGGTGATGTAATGCCTTATAAAGTGATGAAGCATCAGCAACTCAGCACAGGGGTGTCCTGCATTAGTGCTGCACCAGAGAGTCTCACCAGTCGCTGAATGAAGATGGGGGCCATGAACACTTGGAGAGAGCTTTATCTGTGCATGCGCGCGCGCGCGCGTGTGTGTGTGTAAATAACATGCACTTTAATGCTAACATAGCAAATCACCAGTAAGTGCAGGTTGAGACAACAGGTACTTTAAGCAATTGGTCTTCTTTATGAACTACCTCCCTTGGTGTACTGCTGTACAAAAATGATGGCTATCCCATTTTAAAACCTCTTCGGCTGCAGAAGTCATTGGTGCCAGGGATATCTGATTTAAAAAAAAATGTGTAATAGGTAAAAATGCTGTTTATCTTCTTTGTAGTTGCCTGGTGTTCTTGTATACTTAATTTTATTGTCCGTTAATTATTTTCTGTTGCCTACTACATTATGTGTTGCTGCCTGTCTTATTAGGACACTGTTAATACGTGATTTGTCCAGGCAAGACAGAAAATGCTTTTTTCTGCCCCCCACAGACACAGCTCGTCCACAGGACAGCATTGCCTGGCCCCCCTCAAACACAGCTCGTCCACAGCACAGCACTTCCCAGCCCCCCACAGACACTGCTCGTCCACAGGACAGCACTTCCCAGCCCCCCACAGACACAGCTCGTCCACAGGACAGCACTTCCCAGCCCCCCACAGACACAGCTCGTCCACAGCACAGCACTTCCCTGCCCCCCACAGACACAGCTCGTCCACAGGACAGCACTTCCCAGCCCCCCACAGACACAGCTCGTCCACAGGACAGCACTTCCCAGCCCCCCACAGACACAGCTCGTCCAGTGACCAGCACACAGCTAACTACAAAGAGCAGCTTGGACTCATCAACCCCCCAAAACTGCCATTCTGATAGACTCTAATTGCAAATTGGTGAAACACAGGCAGTTATTCCCCCGGAGCAGTGTGGGTAAGCTCTGGTGTCCCCACACAGACAGTGCGCTACAGCTGCTCTGCCGTGAGAGGCTGGGAAACCCCGACCACATCATTATCCGCACTGGCACAAATGACCTGCACCACTCAGGACAGAGATGAGCAGAGGCAGTGCTTCAGGGAGTTTCCCAGGGCCAAAATCACCATCTCCACACTGCTGCCACAGACCGACTCCCCTCACGACATAATCATGAAAATAAATAAAGAAACAGCAGGGAGTGTGCTAAGCTATCCAATGTGAACATCGCCCATCACCCCAATGTAACGCACGAGCACCTGTATGATCACACGCACCTGTACTGGGACAGGAGGGGGATTTTAGAAAAGGACCTGAGAGGGGCAGCCAGCCCTTCGGCTCCACACATCAGCAGAGGAGCAGCTCACCTCCGATAGAGACACCTGTCACAGGAGAGGAGAACCCCACCCGCCAGAGCCCAACCCAGAGAACCCCATCCACCAGAGACCAACCCAGAAGAGTCCAGCCTAATGAAACCACACTCGGAGAAGTCCAGCCCAATGGATCTCGGCCCAAAGGAAGCCAGTCTAGAGGAGTCTGGCCCGAAGGAGCCAAGCACAATGGAAACCCATTCGGAGGATCCCAACCAAATGTAGCCCTGTACAGCACAACACAGCCCAGCAGATCCCTGCCCAGAAAAGCCCAGCGCAGCAGACAGGAGCTCCACACAGGAGCAGAGCTGAGCACAGCTGAAGAGCCCAGCCCAGCAGAGAGGAGCTCCACACAGGAGCAGAGTTGAGCACAGCTGAAGAGCCCAGCGCAGCAGAGAGGAGCTCCACACAGGAGCAGAGCTGGGCACAGCGGAAGAGCTTAGCGCAGCAGAGAGGAGCCCCACACAGGAGCAGAGCTGGGCACAGCTGAAGAGCCCAGCGCAGCAGAAAGGAGCTCCACACAGGTGCAGAGCTGGGCACAGCTGAAGAGCTCAGCGCAGCAGAGAGGAGCTCCACACAGGAGCAGAGCTGGGCACAGCGGAAGAGCTTAGCGCAGCAGAGAGGAGCCCCACACAGGAGCAGAGCTGGGCACAGCTGAAGAGCCCAGCGCAGCAGAAAGGAGCTCCACACAGGAGCAGAGCTGAGCACAGCTGAAGAGCTCAGCACAGCAGAGAGGAGCTCCACACAAGAGCAGAGCTGAGCACAGCTGAAGTGCTCAGTGCAGCAGAAAGGAGCTCCACACAGGAGCAGAGCTGAGCACAGCTGAAGAGCTCAGCGCAGCAGAGAGGAGCTCCACACAAGAGCAGAGCTGAGCACAGCTGAAGAGCTCAGCGCAGCAGAGAGGAGCCCCACACAGGAGCAGAGCTGAGCACAGCTGAACAGCCCAGCCCAGCAGAAAGGAGCTCCCCACAGGAGCAGAGCTGAGCACAACTGAAGAGCCCAGCGCAGTAGAAAGGAGCTCCACACAGGAGCAGAGCTGGGCACAGCTGAAGAGCTCAGCGCAGCAGAAAGGAGCTCCACACAGGAGCAGAGCTGAGCACAGCTGAAGAGCTCAGCGCAGCAGAGAGGAGCTCCACACAAGAGCAGAGCTGAGCACAGCTGAAGTGCTCAGTGCAGCAGAAAGGAGCTCCACACAGGAGCAGAGCTGAGCACAGCTGAAGAGCTCAGCGCAGCAGAAAGGAGCTCCACACAGGAGCAGAGCTGAGCACAGCTGAAGAGCTCAGCACAGCAGAGAGGAGCTCCACACAGGAGCAGAGCTGATCACAGCTGAAGAGCTCAGCGCAGCAGAAAGGAGCTCCACACAGGAGCAGAGCTGGGCACAGCTGAAGAGCTCAGCGCAGCAGAAAGGAGCTCCACACAGGAGCAGAGCTGGGCACAGCTGAAGAGCTCAGCGCAGCAGAGAGGAGCTCCACACAGGAGCAGAGCAGAGAAAGGAGCACAGCTGAAGAGCACTGAAGAGCAGCAGAGAGGAGCTCCACACAGGAGCAGAGCTGAGCACAGCTGAAGAGCTCAGCGCAGCAGAGAGGAGCTCCACACAGGAGCAGAGCTGAGCACAGCTGAAGAGCCCAGCGCAGCAGAGAGGAGCTCCACACAGGAGCAGAGCTGAGCACAGCTGAAGAGCTCAGCGCAGCAGAGAGGAGCTCCACACAGGAGCAGAGCAGAGCTGAAGGGCACAGCTGAAGAGCAGAGCTCAGCGCAGCAGAGAGGAGCTCCACACAGGAGCAGAGCTGAGCACAGCTGAAGAGCCCAGCGCAGCAGAGAGGAGCTCCACACAGGAGCAGAGCTGAGCACCGCTGGAGCCGCACCTCCCTCTGGGTGGAGGCCCACAGATGCACGGGTATTGTCTCACTCCTCAGACATTGGAGAGGTGAAACAAGTGCTCCAGCTCATATGCAATATTCTCAGCTAAACATTTTTTTTTTTTTTTTTTAAGTTAAGCATTATCAATGCCCGAATGCTGGCCTTTCTTATCAAACCTAACCCAGAGAAGCCCAGCCCAATGTCTTGAGTAAAGGACAAATTGGCTTCTTACCAAAACACTGCACAACCGATCATGTTTTCACCCTGTGCACCTTAATTGATCAACATGTTCACCAAAAAATTAAGGGCAAAATTTTTGCATGCTTTAGTGAATTTAAAAAGGCTTTTGATCCTATTTGGCAGGAAAGATTATGCTACAAATTTCTCCAATCTGGTGTATGGGGTAAAGTTTATGATATAATCAAATAAATTTCTCTCAATAATAAGTGCGGAGTAAAAATTGGCAACAAAAGAACAAATCTCTTTGCTCAAGGGTGAGGGGGTTTTCAAGGACGCAGCTTGTCACCAACACTCTTTAATATCAATATAAATGTGTTAGCAGTGCTGTTGGAGCAATCTGCAACCCCTGGCCTGACCCTAAACAAAACAGAGGTTAAATTCCTGCTCTATGCAGATGACCTGGTGCTGCTGTCGCCCACAGAACAAGGGCTACAGCAACATCTGGACCTGCTGGAGCAGTACTGTCAGAACTGGGCCTTGACAGTAAACTTTAAAAAGACTAAAATTATGATCTTCCAAAAGAAAGCCAGATCTCAGGAAAGCAGACATGTGTTCACTCTAGGAAACACTGCACTAGAGCACTCCCTGTTCTACGATTACCTGCGGCTCAAAAGCAGTGCCTCAGGAAGCTTCGGTCTGGCAGTGAACTCACTGAAAGAAAAAGCCTGCAGAGCCTTTTATGCAATTAGACTAAAATCTCACAAAATAGATATACCATCAGAATTTGGCAAAACATATTAAATAGCGTCATCCAGCCCATGACCTTGTATGGCATTGAAATATGGGGTCCACTCAGTCCTCACGACTACACTAGGTGGGACAAGCATCCTATAGAGTCCCTGCATGCAGAATTTTGCAGAACAATACGACATGTCCAAATAAAAACACCAACTAACTCATGCAGGGCAGAATTAAGCCAATACCCATTGATAATATACATTGTACATTAATAAAAGAGCACGTAAATTTTGGATTTATCTGTGTTCAAGTCCCGAAGAATCAATACAATTTCAAGCAATGAAAACCCAAGATCTGAACCCCAAAAAGAGTCCCCTCAGTCAGCTGGTCCTGACACTCATTAACCAATTAATGCCTGACACCCATCAAACTCAGGCCAGCACTGCTTTACAACCAGAAATTAGAATAAAACATTATCAAACTAGCAAAAGATAACTACCTGGAACATTGGAATATTCAAACCAAGACACAAAACAGACTTAATTGTTATTTGGCCTTAAATCAAAACTACAATTTAGTAGAATATCTCTTCTCCGTCTGAGATACAAAGCAGAGACAAATCCTAACCAAGTGCAGGCTCAGTGACCACACACAGGCAATTGAAAAAGGAAGACACAAAAAAACATGGCTACCCAAAGAAAAACAAATATGTGGTCACTGTAAGACAGGAGAGGTAGAGACAGGGATGAACTTCCTTCTCCATCGTGAAAAATATGCAGAAATCAGGGAAGCACACTTCAATAGAATATCTAAACCCCTAAATATATTCCCAATCCTCACTAATAAAGAGAAGCTGTGAGTTCTCCTTAGAAAAGGCCCAATAGCCTCGATCGCAGGTCAGTACTTTTTGGACTGTCATGGCCTGAGGGACAGTGAAAATGAGTAGCTGTGATAGCACTCTCTGTAATTCAGGAGCGAATGGTCAAAATCTTATTCGTGGCATTTTTTTTGTAAAATGACATACTTAGTTTTCATTTTATTATTGATTAATGAATAATAGATTATCAATTTTAATAGTATTACATTCACTATTAGAAGAATTAAAATCATTGTTATGATTGTTGTTCACATGCTTTGGCAATATGTATTTTTGAGTATGTCATGCCAATAAAGCATTTAAATGTGAAAAAAATTGAAATTTGATTGGAGTGAAGAAGATAGTGATTGGAGTGAGGAAGAGTGTAATTGGAGTGAAGAAGAGTGTATCTGGAGTGAGGAAGAGAGTGATTGGAGTGAGGAAGAGAGTGATTGGAGTGAGGAAGAGTGTGATTGGAGTGAGGAAGAGAGTGATTGGAGTGAGGAAGAGTGTGATTTGACGGAGGAAGAGTGTGATTGGAGGGAGGGAGAGTGTGATTGGAGTGAGGAAGAGTGATTGGAGTGAGGAAGAGTGTGATTGGAGGAGGAAGAGTGTGATTGAAGTGAGGAAGAGTGATTGGAGTGAGGAAGAGTGTGATTGGAGGGAGGAAGAGAGTGATTGGAGTGAGGAAGAGTGATTGGAGGGACGAAGTGTGATTGGAGTGAGGAAGAGTGATTGGAGTGAGGAAGAGAGTGATTGGAGGAGGAAGAGTGTGATTGAAGTGAGGAAGAGTGATTGGAGTGAGGAAGAGTGTGATTGGAGGGAGGAAGAGAGTGATTGGAGTGAGGAAGAGTGTGACGGGATTGAGGAAGAGAGTGATTTGAGTGAGGAAGAGAGTGATTGGAGTGAGGAAGAGTGATTGGAGGGAGGAAGAGTGATTGGAGTGAGGAAGAGTGTGATTGGACGAAGGAAGAGAGTGATTGGAGTGAGGAAGAGAGCGATAGGAGGGAGGAAGAGAGTGATTGGAATGAGGAAGAGTGATTTGAGGGACGAATTGTGATTGGAGTGAGGAAGAGTGATTGGAGTGAGGAAGAGTGTGATTGGAGTGAGGAAGAGAGTGATTGGAGTGAGGAAGAGTGTGATTGGAGTGAGGAAGAGTGATTGGAGGGAGGAAGAGTGTGATTGGAGGGAGGAAGAGAGTGATTGGAGTGAGGAAGAGTGATTGGAGGGACGAAGTGTGATTGGAGTGAGGAAGAGTGATTGGAGTGAGGAAGAGAGTGATTGGAGGGAGGAAGAGTGTGATTGGAGTGAGGAAGAGAGTGATTGGAGTGAGGAAGAGCGAATTGGAGTGAAGAAGAGTGTATCTGGAGTGAGGAAGAGAGTGATTGGAGTGAGGAAGAGGTGATTGGAGGGAAGAAGAGTGATTGGAGTGAGGTAGAGTGTGATTAAAGTGAGGAAGAGTGATTGGAGTGAGGAAGAGTGTGATTGGAGGGAGGAAGAGAGTGATTGGAGTGAGGAAGTGAGTGATTGGAGTGAGGAAGAGTGTAATTGGATTGAGGAAGAGTGTGATTGGAGGGAGGAAGAGAGTGATTGGAGTGAGGAAGAGTGTGATTGGAGGGAGGAAGAGTGTGATTGGAGTGAGGAAGAGAGTGATTGGAGTGAGGAAGAGTGTGATTGGAGGGAAGAAGAGAGTGATTGGAGTGAGGTAGAGTGTGATTAAAGTGAGGAAGAGAGTGATTGGAGTGAGGAAGAGAGTGATTGGAGTGAAGAAGAGTGTGATTGGAGGGAGGAAGAGTGTGATTGGAGTGAGGTAGAGTGATTGGAATGAAGAAGAATGTTATTGGAGTGAGGAAGAGAGTGATTGGAGGGAGGAAGAGTGATTGGAGGGAGGAAGAGTGTGATTGGAGTGAGGTAGAGTGATTGGAGTGAAGAAGAGTGTTATTGGAGGGAGGAAGAGAGTGATTGGAGTGAGGAAGAGAGTGATTGGAGTGAGGAAGAGAGTGATTGGAGTGAGGAAGAGTGTGATTGGAGTGAGGAAGAGAGTGATCCCGGAGAATGAGGGATGATGGTCACAGTGCTCACCGGTGCCCTGCACTGTTAAGTGTTAAAAGTTGACTGATCTTAAAAAAGTCATGCAACCAGCTGGTAAGTATTTTCTTTCATGGCCTTTTTTCCATTTTTCTACTTTCATATAGTTGGCAGAGTGGAATTGGGATTTGGAAATAATGCAATAGAAGGCTCCTCTACCGACATGAAACAGAATTAGATGAATAGAAACACGATTCATCTTCAGATGAAGGAACTGCATGAATGAATTGATTGCATTCTTCAGCACTGTATCTTAGATGCAGGCTGTCCACTATGGGGAAGTTTTTACTAAATGAAATGAAAGTAATAGAATAAGCAATTTGATTGATAAGTGTTTGTGTGTGTGTGGGGGTGTGAGTGTTTGTGTGTTTTGGGGGGGAGTGAATGACAGACCATAACTGATGCAGAGACAGATCAGGGGAGGGGGGGCTTGACAGATAGGGTTTTAGAAAGTGACCCAGGAAATCTAATTGAAAAGCAGTTGGAAAGTTCTGGAAACACACTCAGAAAAACAGAGCTATTCTCAGAGGGCTTCGCCCTTGCACACTCGACAATGGAAAGGCAAGCGCAGCATCAGCTCGGAGAACAGCGCTGCAGTTTCAGGCCCCAGGAAAACTGTTGAGGCCTTTAATAATCACTGCAGAGCAGCTGATCATGGAGTCAGATGAGCTGGTTGGAGGGCACGATGTCTCTGACTTACTCTGCTGTCTGGTGATCAGCTTCAGAGACGTGAGTGGGCAGGGGAAGATCGAGAAGATGCCTTCTTACAGTCCTCATGAATTTAAGAGGGGAAAATAAGCTTTGCGCTGTATGCCATGGTTTCTGATGCGTGAGCTGCAGTTGAACACTTCCTACATAGAAAGACGCCTCTTCGCTCCCTGCAAGGTCTCAAGGCCGGGGCCCCCTGCACCCTAACGCTCCCCGCTAAAAACGCCAATCGATGGGAGCTGTAAGGTCAAGTGTAGCAGTGTTTGGATTTGGGCTGATTTGTACAGACTGGCTGGCCCATAGATGACGTCGTCTCCACCTGAGCTTGCATTTGTCACATTGCCACTGGAGGTTTCATCCATAGTCAGATTCTCTAAATATTAAAGGCGCTCGCCTGGCTTCCTGTCGCCTGCTTCTCCATGAGTTATTGGAGCCTGACGGCAGCCTTGCGTTTCTGCGCGGTGCTCCACGTACCGACGACGGAGCCGTGCCTACAAACGGCCTTTTAATGCCGCACTCATGTCATTTGAGTCCAGGCTTCACTTTTAAAGTGCTATTTTGCCGCAAATGGACTCCCATGAAGATTTGATGTCACTCAGCCTTTCAGCACCAGACCTGTCGCTCGCCCCCCATATACTCGCCATAAAACAAATCCTTGAGAGGCTTTTTCAGCTTATCCTGCTGCTGTTGTGTAGCAGGTTTTTCCCTGGGCGACCATTTTGTGAGATGAGAGAGGCACATTACCCTGTATGGAATATGGAGCACAACGCATTATCAAAAGATGGAGCGGCACAGAGGCTGGAGGACTGGAGCGGCACAGAGGCTGGAGGACTGAAGAAGAAGACATAAGGGGGAGAACTGTCTTTAAGAAGAGGTCTGTGTTAAAAGCACTGCAATACTGCCTTATTTTGTTATATTGTTATAACTTACTGAATAATCACATGCTTCAAACACAGATATCACTTCAGATTTGATGCGAGTTGTATCATGAAGGAAATGTTTTCACTGTGTGTACATACTGGAATAATGCTGAGGGGCAGAAATGCTTTTATTTTCTGGATTTAGCCGATGATGGTGGTGGTGTGTGGGAGACACAAATCTTGGGTGGCCTGTTACCCCCACAAAATACAAAAAATATTTTTGGTGGCCAGTAGCCTTTTCTTGTCAGTGCCTCAGGAATTTTCAAATCCCACCTTTCCAGGCAGAACCTTTCTGGTGCTGAAATATTCCTCTTGCATGCACTGCTTGTTAGATATCGCAATTAATATCCAAGTCTTGTGGCTGTGAAGGCCACTCAAAAATCTTAATCTTTAATTCCCACAAGTACTTTTGCAGTGTGTTTCGGAGCACTCTCTCGTTGAAGTATCTCAACTCTTTGCTCCTTCAGTGTAGGCCTTTATGCTGACTTGAGAAGAGTCTCTTCAAGTATTTCTCGATGTTTAGCTGATTCTGTTCTTCTTTCCACCCACACAATATTTCTTATGCTGCTGACTGTCTCACAACCGTAAAATAAAATAGATCCGTCCCCATCTTTAATAGTCAGCATGGTGTTCTTCTCTTTAATGGTTTCCCCCTGTTTTTTTCTTCAAAAATATCTTGGTTGTGGACAAAAAGTGTTTAGTGCAAAGCAAATTATCCCAAGAAGTACATCTAAGTGATTTATGGAAGTGCTGCATTCTTTTGTTCAGCTGATTTTCTTTCTTAAATAAGCTTGTAGAAAAGACTCCTCAATGCAGACCATTAAAAAACACAAAACTGGACAGGTACCTGCTAAACATTATCACTGCATCATGTGATTAAGTGAGCATAACTGGTCATTCTGTGATCCGTCTTTTCAGTTTTTCTTGGTCGCCCAGATACTGTCAGATCACCAGTTCCCCTAAACTTCCATGTGATAAAGTTTCTGACTGTAACTATTAGCCCTAGAGAGATACACTTTATTGAACCCCGTGGGGTAATTTGTCCTCTGCATTTGACCCATCCTATAGTTAGGAGCAGTGGGCAGCCACAGAGCAGCGCCCGGGGACCAACTCCAGTTCTAAAGCCAGTTCCTTGGTCAGGGGTACTGGTTGGAGTGTTCCTATGATGCATTTTTTTTTTTTTTGTGGGGGAAACCGGAGTACCCAGAGAAAACCCACGGCGAACACGGGAGAACATGCAAACTCCACACAGAAAGGCGCCAGGCCAGAATCGAACCCCGACCTTCTTGCTGTGAGGCAACAGTGCTAACCACTGCATCTGTAATGGTGTGGGGTGAGCCAGTGCTCATGTAGCCAGCATCTGTAATGGTGTGGGGGTGAGCCAGTGCACATGTAGCCAGCATCTGTAATGGTGTGGGGGTGAGCCAGTGCACATGTAGCCAGCATCTGTAATGGTGTGGGGGTGAGCCAGTGCACATGTAGCCAGCATCTGTAATGGTGTGGGGGTGAGCCAGTGCACATGTAGCCAGCATCTGTAATGGTGTGGGGGTGAGCCAGTGCTCATGTAGCCAGCATCTGTAATGGTGTGGGGTGAGTGAGCCATGCATGGTGAGCCAGCATCTGTAATGGTGTGGGGGTGAGCCAGTGCCATGTAGTGCATCTGTAATGGTGTGGGGGTGAGCCAGTGCACATGTAGCCAGCATCTGTAATGGTGTGGGGTGGGTGAGTGGGGTGAGCCAGTGCATCATGGTGTGTGAGCCAGTGCCAGCCAGCATCTGTAATAGTGTGGGGGTATGCCAGTGCTCTAAAGTCAGCATCTGTAATGGTGTGGGGGTGAGCCAGTGCACATGTAGCCAGCATCTGTAATGGTGTGGGGGTGAGCCAGTGCTCATGTAGCCAGCATCTGTAATGGTGTGGGGGTGAGCCAGTGCACATGTAGTGCATCTGTAATGGTGTGGGGGTGAGCCAGTGCATGTAGCCAGCATCTGTAATGGTGTGGGGGTGAGCCAGTGCTCATGTAGCCAGCATCTGTAATGGTGTGGGGGTGAGCCAGTGCTCATGTAGCCAGCATCTGTAATGGGTGGGGGTGAGCCAGTGCTCATGTAGCCAGCATCTGTAATGGTGTGGGGTGAGCCAGTGCACATGTAGCCAGCATCTGTAATGGTGTGGGGTGAGCCAGTGCTCATGTAGCCAGCATCTGTAATGGTGTGGGGGTGAGCCAGGTAGCAGCATCTGTAATGGTGTGGGGGTGAGCCAGTGCTCATGTAGCCATCTGTAATGGTGTGGGGGTGAGCCAGTGCTCATGTAGCCAGCATCTGTAATGGTGTGGGGGTGAGCCAGTGCACATGTAGCCAGCATCTGTAAGTGCTCATGTAGCCAGCATCTGTAATGGTGTGGGGGTGAGCCAGTGCACATGTAGCCAGCATCTGTAATGGTGTGGGGGTGAGCCAGTGCTCATGTAGCCAGCATCTGTAATGGTGTGGGGTGAGCCAGTCATGTAGCCAGCATCTGTAATGGTGTGTGGGGTGTAGCCAGCATCTGTAATGGTGTGGGGGTGAGCCAGTGCACATGTAGCCAGCATCTGTAATGGTGTGGGGGGTGAGCCAGTGCTCATGTAGCCAGCATCTGTAATGGTGTGGGGGTGAGCCAGTGCAGCATCTGTAATGGTGTGGGGGTGAGCCAGCATGTAGCCAGCATAATGGTGTGGGGGTGAGCCAGTGCTCATGTAGCCAGCATCTGTAATGGTGTGGGGGTGAGCCAGTGCACATGTAGCCAGCATCTGTAATGGTGTGGGGGTGAGCCAGTGCTCATGTAGCCAGCATCTGTAATGGTGTGGGGGTGAGCCAGTGCACATGTAGCCAGCATCTGTAATGGTGTGGGGGTGAGCCAGTGCTCATGTAGCCAGCATCTGTAATGGTGTGGGGGTGAGCCAGTGCACATGTAGCCAGCATGGTGTGGGGGGGAGCCAGTGCACATGTAGCCAGCATCTGTAATGGTGTGGGGGTGAGCCAGTGCACATGTAGCCAGCATCTGTAATGGTGTGTGGGGTGAGCCAGTGCTCATGTAGCCAGCATCTGTAATGGTGTGGGGGTGAGCCAGTGCTCATGTAGCCAGCATCTGTAATGGTGTGGGGGTGAGCCAGTGCTCATGTAGCCAGCATCTGTAATGGTGTGGGGGTGAGCCAGTGCACATGTAGCCAGCATCTGTAATGGTGTGGGGGTGAGCCAGTGCACATGTAGCCAGCATCTGTAATGGTGTGGGGGTGAGCCAGTGCACATGTAGCCAGCATCTGTAATGGTGTGGGGGTGAGCCAGTGCTCATGTAGCCAGCATCTGTAATGGTGTGGGGGTGAGCCCAGCCAGCATCTGTAATGGTGTGGGGTGAGCCAGTGCTCATGTAGCCAGCATCTGTAATGGTGTGGGGGTGAGCCAGTGCTCATGTAGCCAGCATCTGTAATGGTGTGGGGTGAGCCAGTGCACATGTAGCCAGCATCTGTAATGGTGTGGGGGTGAGCCAGTGCACATGTAGCCAGCATCTGTAATGGTGTGGGGGTGAGCCAGTGCTCATGTAGCCAGCATCTGTAATGGTGTGGGGGGGTGAGCCAGTGCACATGTAGCCAGCATCTGTAATGGTGTGGGGTCAAGCCAGTGCACATGTAGCCAGGTAATGGTGTGGGGTGAGCCAGTGCTCATGTAGCCAGCATCTGTAATGGTGTGGGGGTGAGCCAGTGCCATGCATCTGTAATGCCAGCATCTGTAATGCATCTGTAATGGTGGGTGTGAGCCAGTGCACATGTAGCCAGCATCTGTAATGGTGTGGGGGTGAGCCAGTGCACATGTAGCCAGCATCTGTAATGGTGTGGGGGTGAGCCAGTGCTCATGTAGCCAGCATCTGTAATGGTGTGGGGGTGAGCCAGTGCACATGTAGCCAGCATCTGTAATGGTGTGGGGCTGAGCCAGTGCATGTAGCCAGCATCATGTGGGGGCCAGCCATCATGTAGCCAGCATCTGTAATGGTGGGGGTGAGCCAGTGCACATGTAGCCAGCATCTGTAATGGTGTGGGGGTGAGCCAGTGCTCATGTAGCCAGCCAGCATCTGTAATGGTGTGGTGTGGGGTGAGCCAGTGCACATGTAGCCAGCCAGTGCATGTAGCCAGCATGTAATGGTGTGGGGGTGAGCCAGTGCTCATGTAGCCAGCATCTGTAATGGTGTGGGGGTGAGCCAGTGCACATGTAGCCAGCATCTGTAATGGTGTGGGGGTGAGCCAGTGCACATGTAGCCAGCATCTGTAATGGTGTGGGGGGTGAGCCAGTGCTCATGTAGCCAGCATCTGTGGTGTGGTGAGCCAGTGCTCATGGGGTGTAAGCCAGTGCATCATGTGGGGTGAGCCAGCCAGCATCTGTAATGGTGTGGGGTGAGCCAGTGCACATGTAGCCAGCATCTGTAATGGTGTGGGGAGTGTGCCAGTGCAGCATCTGTAATGGTGTGTGAGCATGTAGCCAGCATCTGTAATGGTGGGGGGTGAGCCAGTGCTCATGTAGCCAGCATCTGTAATGGTGTGGGGTGAGCCAGTGCTCATGTAGCCAGCATCTGTAATGGTGTGGGGTGAGCCAGTGCACATGTAGCCAGCATCTGTAATGGTGTGGGGGTGAGCCAGTGCACATGTAGCCAGCATCTGTAATGGTGTGGGGGTGAGCCAGTGCACATGTAGCCAGCATCTGTAATGGTGTGGGGGGTGAGCCAGTGCATCATGTAGCCAGCATCTGCATAATGGTGTGGGGGTGAGCCAGTGCTCATGTAGCCAGCATCTGTAATGGTGTGGGGTGAGCCAGTGCACATGTAGCCAGCATCTGTAATGGTGTGGGGGTGAGCCAGTGCACATGTAGCCAGCATCTGTAATGGTGTGGGGGTGAGCCAGTGCACATGTAGCCAGCATCTGTAATGGTGTGGGGGTGAGCCAGTGCTCATGTAGCCAGCATCTGTAATGGTGTGGGGGTGAGCCAGTGCTCATGTAGCCAGCATCTGTAATGGTGTGGGGGTGAGCCAGTGCACATGTAGCCAGCATCTGTAATGGTGTGGGGGTGAGCCAGTGCTCATGTAGCCAGCATCTGTAATGGTGTGGGGGTGAGCCAGTGCTCATGTAGCCAGCATCTGTAATGGTGTGGGGGTGAGCCAGTGCACATGTAGCCAGCATCTGTAATGGTGTGGGGGTGAGCCAGTGCACATGTAGCCAGCATCTGTAATGGTGTGGGGTGAGCCAGTGCACATGTAGCCAGCATCTGTAATGGTGTGGGGGTGAGCCAGTGCTCATGTAGCCAGCATCTGTAATGGTGTAATGAGTGCATCTGGGTGTGGTGAGCCAGTGCTCATGTAGCCAGCATCTGTAATGGTGTGGGGGTGAGCCAGTGCACATGTAGCCAGCATCTGTAAATGTGGGGTGGCCAGTGCTCATGTAGCCAGCATCTGCCAGCCAGTGCACATGTAGCCAGCATCTGTAATGGTGTGGGGTGAGCCAGTGCTCATGTAGCCAGCATCTGTAATGGTGTGGGGGTGAGCCAGTGCACATGTAGCCAGCATCTGTAATGGTGGGGTGAGCCAGTGCACATGTAGCCAGCATCTGTAATGGTGGGGGGTGAGCCAGCATCTGTCATGTAGCCAGCATCTGTAGCCAGCATGGTGTGGGGGGTGAGCCAGTGCTCATGTAGCCAGCATCTGTAATGGTGTGGGGTGAGCCAGTGCACATGTAGCCAGCATCTGTAATGGTGTGGGGGTGAGCCAGTGCACATGTAGCCAGCATCTGTAATGGTGTGGGGGTGAGCCAGTGCACATGTAGCCAGCATCTGTAATGTAGCCAGCATCTGTAATGGTGGGGGTGAGCCAGTGCACATGTAGCCAGTAATGGTGTGGGGTGCCAGTGCCAGTGCACATGTAGCCAGCATCTGTAATGGTGGGGTGAGCCAGTGCACATGGGGCATCTGTGAGCCAGTGCACATGTAGCCAGCATCTGTAATGGTGTGGGGGCCAGCCATCTGTAGCCAGCAATGGTGTGGGGGTGAGCCAGTGCACATGTAGCCAGCATCTGTAATGCTGTGGGGGTGAGCCAGTGCACATGTAGCCAGCATCTGTAATGGTGTGGGGGTGAGCCAGTGCTCATGTAGCCAGCATCTGTAATGGTGTGGGGGTGAGCCAGTGCACATGTAGCCAGCATCTGTAATGGTGTGGGGTGAGCCAGTGCACATGTAGCCAGCATCTGCAATGTAATGTGGGGGTGAGCCAGTGCACATGTAGCCAGCATCTAGCCAGCATCTGATGGTGTGGGGGTGAGCCAGTGCACATGTAGCCAGCATCTGTAATGGTGTGGGGGGGTGAGCCAGTGCTCATGTGGCCAGCATCTGTAATGGTGTGGGGGTGAGCCAGTGCACATGTAGCCAGCATCTGTAATGGTGTGGGGGTGAGCCAGTGCACATGTAGCCAGCATCTGTAATGGTGTGGGGGTGAGCCAGTGCACATGTAGCCAGCATCATGGTGTGGGGGTGAGCCAGTGCTCATGTAGCCAGCATCTGTAATGGTGTGGGGGGTGAGCCAGTGCACATGTAGCCAGCATCTGTAATGGTGTGGGGGTGAGCCAGTGCTCATGTAGCCAGCATCTGTAATGGTGTGGGGGGTGAGCCAGTGCTCATGTAGCCAGCATCTGTAATGGTGGGGGGGTGAGCCAGTGCACATGTAGCCAGCATCTGTAATGGTGTGGGGGTGAGCCAGTGCACATGTAGCCAGCATCTGTAATGGTGTGGGGGTGAGCCAGTGCACATGTAGCCAGCATCTGTAATGGTGTGGGGGTGAGCCAGTGCACATGTAGCCAGCATCTGTAATGGGTGTGGGGTGAGCCAGTGCACATGTAGCCAGCATCTGTAATGGTGTGGGGGTGAGCCAGTGCTCATGTAGCCAGCATCTGTAATGGTGTGGGGGTGAGCCAGTCATGTAGCCAGCATCTGTAATGGTGTGGGGGTGAGCCAGTGCTCATGTAGCCAGCATCTGTAATGGTGTGGGGTGAGCCAGTGCTCATGTAGCCAGCATCTGTAATGGTGTGGGGGTGAGCCAGTGCTCATGTAGCCAGCATCTGTAATGGTGTGG
Organism: Gymnothorax javanicus; assembly: GCA_029692085.1. Lineage (NCBI taxonomy): Eukaryota > Metazoa > Chordata > Actinopteri > Anguilliformes > Muraenidae > Gymnothorax > Gymnothorax javanicus. The sequence goes on along the minus strand of CM056202.1, from coordinate 103,856,820 downwards.
GGGTGAGCCAGTGCTCATGTAGCCAGCATCTGTGAATGGTGCCAGCATCTGGGGGGTGGGGGTGAGCCAGTGCACATGTAGCCAGCATCTGTAATGGTGTGGGGGTGAGCCAGTGAACATGTAGCCAGCATCTGTAATGGTGTGGGGTCGAGCCAGTGCACATGTAGCCAGCATCTGTAATGGTGTGGGGGTGAGCCAGTGCACATGTAGCCAGCATCTGTAATGGTGTGGGGGTGAGCCAGTGCACATGTAGCCAGCATCTGTAATGGTGTGGGGGTGAGCCAGTGCACATGTAGCCAGCATCTGTAATGGTGTGGGGGTGAGCCAGTGCTCATGTAGCCAGCATCTGTAATGGTGTGGGGGTGAGCCAGTGCACATGTAGCCAGCATCTGTAATGGTGTGGGGGTGAGCCAGTGCACATGTAGCCAGCATCTGTAATGGTGTGGGGGTGAGCCAGTGCACATGTAGCCAGCATCTGTAATGGTGTGGGGGTGAGCCAGTGCTCATGTAGCCAGCATCTGTAATGGTGTGGGGGTGAGCCAGTGCTCATGTAGCCAGCATCTGTAATGGTGTGGGGGTGAGCCAGTGCTCATGTAGCCAGCATCTGTAATGGTGTGGGGGTGAGCCAGTGCACATGTAGCCAGCATCTGTAATGGTGTGGGGTGAGCCAGTGCACATGTAGCCAGCATCTGTAATGGTGTGGGGGTGAGCCAGTGCACATGTAGCCAGCATCTGTAATGGTGTGTGGGGTGAGCCAGTGCTCATGTAGCCAGCATCTGTAATGGTGTGGGGGTGAGCCAGTGCACATGTAGCCAGCATCTGTAATGGGTGTGGGGTGAGCCAGTGCTCATGTAGCCAGCATCTGTAATGGTGTGGGGTGAGCCAGTGCACATGTAGCCAGCATCTGTAATGGTGTGGGGGTGAGCCAGTGCACATGTAGCCAGCATCTGTAATGGTGTGGGGTGAGCCAGTGCCAGTGCACATGTAGCCAGCATCTGCATCTAATGGTGTGGGGTGAGCCAGTGCACATGTAGCCAGCATCTGTAATGGTGTGGGGTGAGCCAGTGCACATGTAGCCAGCATCTGTAATGGTGTGGGGGTGAGCCAGTGCACATGTAGCCAGCATCTGTAATGGTGTGTGGGGTGAGCCAGTGCACATGTAGCCAGCATCTGTAATGGTGTGGGGGTGAGCCAGTGCACATGTAGCCAGCATCTGTAATGGTGGTGTGGGGTGAGCCAGTGCACATGTAGCCAGCATCTGTAATGGTGTGGGGGTGAGCCAGTGCTCATGTAGCCAGCATCTGTAATGGTGTGGGGGGTGAGCCAGTGCACATGTAGCCAGCATCTGTAATGGTGTGGGGGTGAGCCAGTGCTCATGTAGCCAGCATCTGTAATGGTGTGGGGGTGAGCCAGTGCTCATGTAGCCAGCATCTGTAATGGTGTGGGGTGAGCCAGTGCACATGTAGCCAGCATCTGTAATGGTGTGGGGTGAGCCAGTGCACATGTAGCCAGCATCTGTAATGGTGTGGGGGTGAGCCAGTGCACATGTAGCCAGCATCTGTAATGGTGTGGGGGTGAGCCAGTGCTCATGTAGCCAGCATCTGTAATGGTGTGGGGGTGAGCCAGTGCACATGTAGCCAGCATCTGTAATGGTGTGGGGGTGAGCCAGTGCACATGTAGCCAGCATCTGTAATGGTGTGGGGGTGAGCCAGTGCACATGTAGCCAGCATCTGTAATGGTGTGGGGGTGAGCCAGTGCACATGTAGCCAGCATCTGTAATGGTGTGGGGGTGAGCCAGTGCACATGTAGCCAGCATCTGTAATGGTGTGGGGGTGAGCCAGTGCACATGTAGCCAGCATCTGTAATGGTGTGGGGGTGAGCCAGTGCTCATGTAGCCAGCATCTGTAATGGTGTGGGGGGTGCACATGTAGCCAGCATCTGTAATGGTGTGGGGGTGAGCCAGTGCACATGTAGCCAGCATCTGTAATGGTGTGGGGGTGAGCCTGCCAGCATCTGGTGTGGGGGTGAGCCAGTGCACATGTAGCCAGCATCTGTAATGGTGTGGGGGTGAGCCAGTGCTCATGTGGCCAGCATCTGTAATGGTGTGGGGGTGAGCCAGTGCACATGTAGCCAGCATCTGTAATGGTGTGAGGGGTGAGCCAGTGCACATGTAGCCAGCATCTGTAATGGTGTGGGGGTGAGCCAGTGCTCATGTAGCCAGCATCTGTAATGGTGTAGGGGTGAGCCAGTGCACATGTAGCCAGCATCTGTAATGGTGTGGGGGGTGAGCCAGTGCTCATGTAGCCATCTGTAAGGGGGTGAGCCAGCATCATGTAGCCAGCATCTGTAATGGTGTGGGGTGAGCCAGTGCACATGTAGCCAGCATCTGTAATGGTGTGGGGGTGAGCCAGTGCACATGTAGCCAGCATCTGTAATGGTGTGGGGGTGAGCCAGTGCACATGTAGCCAGCATCTGTAATGGTGTGGGGGTGAGCCAGTGCATGTAGCCAGCATCTGTAATGGTGTGGGGGTGAGCCAGTGCATCTGTAATGGTGTGGGGGTGAGCCAGTGCACATGTAGCCAGCATCTGTAATGGTGTGGGGGTGAGCCAGTGCACATGTAGCCAGCATCATCATGTAGCCAGCATCTGTAATGGTGTGGGGGTGAGCCAGTGCTCATGTAGCCAGCATCTGTAATGGTGTGGGGGTGAGCCAGTGCACATGTAGCCAGCATCTGTAATGGTGGGGTGAGGGCCAGCATCTGTAAGTGGGGGTGAGCCAGTGCACATGTAGCCAGCATCTGTAATGGTGTGGGGGTGAGCCAGTGCACATGTAGCCAGCATCTGTAATGGTGTGGGGGTGTAATGGAGCCAGTGTGCATCATGGTGTGGTGGGGTGAGCCAGTGCCAGCATCTGTAATGGTGTGGGGGTGAGCCAGTGCACATGTAGCCAGCATCTGTAATGGTGTGGGGTGAGCCAGTGCACATGTAGCCAGCATCTGTAATGGTGTGGGGGTGAGCCAGTGCACATGCAGCATGTAGCCAGCATCTGTAATGGTGTGGGGGTGAGCCAGTGCTCATGTAGCCAGCATCTGTAATGGTGTGGGGGTGAGCCAGTGCACATGTAGCCAGCATCTGTAATGGTGTGGGGGTGAGCCAGTGCTCATGTAGCCAGCATCTGTAATGGTGTGGGGGTGAGCCAGTGCACATGTAGCCAGCATCTGTAATGGTGTGGGGGTGAGCCAGTGCACATGTGCCAGCATCATGGTGTGGGGGTGAGCCAGTGCTCATGTAGCCAGCATCTGTAATGGTGTGGGGTGAGCCAGTGCACATGTAGCCAGCATCTGTAATGGTGTGGGGGAGCCAGTGTGTAGCCAGCATCTGTAATGGTGTGGGGTGAGCCAGTGAGCCAGTGCATCATGGTGTGGGGTGAGCCAGTGCACATGTAGCCAGCATCTGTAATGGTGTGGGGTGAGCCAGTGCACATGTAGCCAGCATCTGTAATGGTGTGGGGGTGAGCCAGTGCACATGTAGCCAGCATCTGTAATGGTGTGTGGGGAGCCAGCATCCATGGTGTGGGGGTGCCAGTGCACATGTAGCCAGCATCTGTAATGGTGTGGGGGTGAGCCAGTGCACATGTAGCCAGCATCTGTAATGGTGTGGGGGCCAGTGCACATGTAGCCAGCATCTGTAATGGTGGGGGTGAGCCAGTGCTCATGTAGCCAGCATCTGTAATGGTGTGGGGTGAGCCAGTGCACATGTAGCCAGCATCTGTAATGGTGTGGGGTGAGCCAGTGTCATGTAGCCAGCATCTGTAATGGTGTGGGGTGAGCCAGTGCATGTAGCCAGCATCATGTAGCCAGCATCTGTAATGTAATGGTGGGGGTGAGCCAGTGCTCATGTAGCCAGCATCTGTAATGGTGGGGGTGAGCCAGTGCACATGTAGCCAGCATCTGTAATGGTGTGGGGGTGAGCCAGTGCACATGTAGCCAGCATCTGTAATGGTGTGGGGGTGAGCCATCATCTGTAATGGTGTCTGTAATGGTGTGGGGGTGAGCCAGTGCAGTCATGTAGCCAGCATCTGTAATGGTGTGGGGGTGAGCCAGTGCCATGTAGCCAGCATCTGTAATGGTGTGGGGGGGTGAGCCATGGTGTGGGGGTGCACATGTAGCCAGCATCTGTAATGGTGGGGGTGAGCCAGTGAGCCAGCCAGCATCTGTAATGGTGTGGGGGTGAGCCAGTGCACATGTAGCCAGCATCTGTAATGGGTGGGGGTGTGAGCCAGTGCTCATGTAGCCAGCATCTGTAATGGTGTGGGGCTGAGCCAGTGCACATGTGCCAGCATCTGTAATGGTGTGGGGTGAGCCAGTCATGTAGCCAGCATCTGTAATGGTGTGGGGGTGAGCCAGTGCACATGTAGCCAGCATCTGTAATGGTGTGGGGGGTGAGCCAGGTAACATGAGCCAGTGTGGGGGTCTGGTGTGGGGGTGAGCCAGTGCTCATGTAATGGTGTGGGGGTGAGCCAGTGCCAGCATGTAGCCAGCATCTGCATCTGTAATGGTGTGGGGGGGGGTGAGCCAGCATCTGCTCATGTGAGCCAGCATCAGCATCTGGTGGTGTGGGGGTGAGCCAGCATGTAGCCAGCATCTGTGTGGGGGTGATGTGCTCATGTAGCCAGCATCTGTAATGGTGTGGGGGTGAGCCAGTGCACATGTAGCCAGCATCTGTAATGGTGTGGGGGTGAGCCAGTGCACATGTAGCCAGCATCTGTAATGGTGGGGGGGTGAGCCAGTGCTCATGTAGCCAGCATCTGTAATGGTGTGGGGGTGAGCCAGTGCACATGTAGCCAGCATCTGTAATGGTGTGGGGGTGAGCCAGTGCACATGAGCCAGTGCACATGTAGCCAGCATCTGTAATGGTGTGGGGGTGAGCCAGTGCTCATGTAGCCAGCATCTGTAATGGTGTGGGCATCTGTAATGGTGTGGGGGTGAGCCAGTGCTCATGTAGCCAGCATCTGTAATGGTGTGGGGGGGGCACATGAGCCAGCATCTGTAACATGAGCCAGTGCTCAGCCAGCATCTGTAATGGTGTGGGGGTGAGCCAGCACATGTAGCCAGCATCTGTAATGGTGGGGGGTGAGCCAGTGCTCATGTAGCCAGCATCTGTGGGGGTGAGCCAGTGCTCATGTAGCCAGCATCTGTAATGGTGTGGGGGTGAGCCAGTGCATGTAGCCAGCATCTGTAATGTGAGCCAGTGCTCATGTAGCCAGCATCTGTAATGGTGTGGGGGTGAGCCAGTGCTCATGTGTGAGGGGTGAGCCAGTGCACATGTGAGCCAGCATCTGCCAGCATCTGTAATGGTGTGGGGGTGAGGCACATGAGCCAGCATCTGTAATGGTGTGGGGGGTGCCAGTGCACATGTAGCCAGCATCTGTAATGGTGTGGGGGTGAGCCAGTGCACATGTAGCCAGCATCTGTAATGGTGTGGGGGTGAGCCAGTGCACATGTAGCCAGCATCTGTAATGGTGTGGGGGTGAGCCAGTGCACATGTAGCCAGCATCTGTAATGGTGTGGGGGTGAGCCAGCCATGTAGCCAGCATGGGGGTGAGCCAGTGCACATGCAGCATCTGTAATGGTGTGGGGGGAGCCAGCCATGTAGCTCATGTGGGGTGAGCCAGTGCACATGTAGCCAGCATCTGTAATGGTGTGGGGTGAGCCAGTGCACATGTAGCCAGCATCTGTAATGGGTGGGGGGTGAGCCAGTGCTCATGTAGCCAGCATCTGTAATGTGTGGGGGTGAGCCAGTGCACATGTAGCCAGCATCTGTAATGGTGGGGGGTGAGCCAGTGCACATGTAGCCAGCATCTGTAATGGTGTGTGGGGGTGAGCCAGTGCACATGTAGCCAGCATCTGTAATGGTGTGGGGGTGAGCCAGTGCACATGTAGCCAGCATCTGTAATGGTGTGGGGGTGAGCCAGTGCCAGCCAGCATCTGTAATGGTGTGGGGGTGAGCCAGTGCTCATGTAGCCAGCATCTGTAATGGTGTGGGGGTGAGCCAGTCATGTAGCCAGCATCTGTAATGGTGTGGGGGTGAGCCAGTGCACATGTAGCCAGCATCTGTAATGGTGTGGGGGTGAGCCAGTGGTAGCCAGCATCTGTAATGGTGTGGGGTGAGCCAGTGCTCATGTAGCCAGCATCTGTAATGGTGTGGGGGTGAGCCAGTGCACATGTAGCCAGCATCTGTAATGGTGTGGGGTGAGCCAGTGCACATGTAGCCAGCATCTGTAATGTAGCCAGCATCTGTGGTGGGGTGAGCCAGTGCTCATGTAGCCAGCATCTGTAATGGTGTGGGGGGTGAGCCAGTGCACATGTAGCCAGCATCTGTAATGGTGTGGGGGGGAGCCAGTGCCAGCCAGCATCTGTAATGGTGTGTGGGGGTGAGCCAGTGCCAGCATCTCTGTAATGGTGTGGGGGTGAGCCAGTAGCCAGCATCATGTAGCCAGCATCTGTAATGTAATGGTGTGGGGGTGAGCCAGTGCACATGTAGCCAGCATCTGTAATGGTGTGGGGTGAGCCAGTGCCATGTAGCCAGCATCTGTAATGGTGTGTGGGGGTGAGCCAGTGCACATGTAGCCAGCATCTGTAATGGTGTGGGGGTGAGCCAGTGCATGTGCCAGCATCTGTAGCCAGTGGGGGGTGAGCCAGTGCTCATGTAGCCAGCATCTGTAATGGTGTGGGGGTGAGCCAGTGCTCATGTCGCCAGCATCTGTAATGGTGTGGGGGTGGGGTGAGCCAGCATGCACATGTGGGGGTGAGCCAGCATGTAGCCAGCATCTGTAATGGTGTGGGGGTGAGCCAGTGCTCATGTAGCCAGCATCTGTAATGGTGTGGGGTGAGCCAGTGCACATGTGCCAGCATGTAGCCAGCATCTGTAGCATCTGTAGCCATGGTGTGGGGTGAGCCAGTGCACATGTAGCCAGCATCTGTAATGGTGTGGGGGAGCCAGCCAGCATCATGTGAGCCAGCGTAGCCAGCATCTGTAATGGTGTGGGGGTGAGCCAGTGCACATGTAGCCAGCATCTGTAATGGTGTGGGGGGTGAGCCAGTGCACATGTAGCCAGCATCTGTAATGGTGTGGGGTGGGGTGAGCCATGGTGTGGGGGTCATGTAGCCAGCATCTGTAATGGTGTGGGGGGTGAGCCAGTGCACATGTAGCCAGCATCTGTAATGGTGTGGGGGTGAGCCAGTGCACATGTAGTGCATCTGTAATGTGTGGGGGTGAGCCAGCATCTGTAATGGTGTGGGGGTGAGCCAGCACATGAGCCAGTGCACATGTGCTCAGCCAGCATCTGTAATGGTGTGGGGGTGAGCCAGTGCTCATGTAGCCAGCATCTGTAATGGTGTGGGGGTGAGCCAGTGCACATGTAGCCAGCATCTGTAATGGTGTGGGGGTGAGCCAGTGCACATGTAGCCAGCATCTGTAATGGGTGGGGGTGAGCCAGTGCACATGTAGCCAGCATCTGTAATGGTGTGGGGGTGAGCCAGTGCACATGTAGCCAGCATCTGTAATGGTGTGGGGGTGAGCCAGTGCACATGTAGCCAGCATCTGTAATGGTGTGGGGGTGAGCCAGTGCACATGTAGCCAGCATCTGTAATGGTGTGGGGTGAGCCAGTGCACATGTAGCCAGCATCTGTAATGGTGTGGGGGTGAGCCAGTGCACATGCCAGCATCTGTAATGGTGTGGGGGTGAGCCATCATGTAGCCAGCATCTGTGGTGTGGGGTGAGCCAGTGCACATGTAGCCAGCATCTGTAATGGGTGGGGGTGAGCCAGTGCTCATGTAGCCAGCATCTGTAATGGTGTGGGGGTGAGCCAGTGCTCATGTGGCCAGCATCTGTAATGGTGTGGGGGTGAGCCAGTGCACATGTAGCCAGCATCTGTAATGGTGTGGGGGTGAGCCAGCCCATCTGTAATGTGTGGGGGTGAGCCAGTGCACATGTAGCCAGCATCTGTAATGGTGTGGGGGTGAGCCAGTGCACATGTAGCCAGCATCTGTAATGGTGTGGGGGTGAGCCAGTGCACATGTAGCCAGCATCTGTAATGGTGTGGGGGTGAGGGCTCATGTGCCAGCATCATGGTGTGGGTGAGCCAGTGCACATGTAGCCAGCATCTGTAATGGTGTGGGGTGAGCCAGTGCACATGTAGCCAGCATCTGTAATGGTGTGGGGGTGAGCCAGTGCTCATGTAGCCAGCATCTGTAATGGTGTGGGGGTGAGCCAGTGCCATGTAGCCAGCATCTGTAATGGTGTGGGGTGAGCCAGTGCACAGCCAGCATCTGTAATGGTGTGGGGGGGGTGAGCCAGTGCACATGTAGCCAGCATCTGTAATGGTGTGGGGTGAGCCAGTGGGGGTGAGCCAGTGCACATGTAGCCAGCATCTGTAATGGTGTGGGGTGAGCCAGTGCATGTAGCCAGCATCTGTAATGGTGTGGGGGTGAGCCAGTGCACATGTAGCCAGCATCTGTAATGGTGTGGGGGTGAGCCAGTGCACATGTAGCCAGCATCTGTAATGGTGTGGGGGTGAGCCAGTGCACATGTAGCCAGCATCTGTAATGGTGTGGGGGTGAGCCAGTGCACATGTAGCCAGCATCTGTAATGGTGTGGGGGTGAGCCAGTGCTCATGTAGCCAGCATCTGTAATGGTGGGGTGAGCCAGTGCACATGTAGCCAGCATCTGTAATGGTGTGTGGGGTGAGCCAGTGCACATGTGAGCCAGCATCTGTAATGGTGTGGGGGGTGAGCCAGTGCACATGTAGCCCAGCATCTGTAATGGTGTGGGGGTGAGCCAGTGCTCATGTAGCCAGCATCTGTAATGGTGTGGGGTGAGCCAGTGCTCATGTAGCCAGCATCTGTAATGGTGTGGGGGTGAGCCAGTGCACATGTAGCCAGCATCTGTAATGGTGTGGGGGTGAGCCAGTGCACATGTAGCCAGCATCTGTAATGGTGTGGGGGTGAGCCAGTGCACATGTAGCAGCATCTGCCAATGGTGTGGGTGTGGTGGGGTGAGCCAGTGCCATGTAGCCAGCATCTGTAATGGTGTGGGGGTGAGCCAGTGCACATGTAGCCAGCATCTGTAATGGTGTGGGGGTGAGCCAGTGCACATGTAGCCAGCATCTGTAATGGTGTGGGGGTGAGCCAGTGCACATGTAGCCAGCATCTGTAATGGTGTGGGGTGAGCCAGTGCACATGTAGCCAGCATCTGTAATGGTGTGGGGGTGAGCCAGTGCACATGTAGCCAGCATCTGTAATGGTGTGGGGGTGAGCCAGTGCACATGTAGCCAGCATCTGTAATGGTGTGGGGGTGAGCCAGTGCACATGTAGCCAGCATCTAATAATGGTGTGGGGGTGAGCCAGTGCTCATGTAGCCAGCATCTGTAATGGTGTGGGGGTGAGCCAGTGCACATGTAGCCAGCATCTGTAATGGTGTGGGGGTGAGCCAGTGCACATGTAGCCAGCATCTGTAATGGTGTGGGGGTGAGCCAGTGCACATGTAGCCAGCATCTGTAATGGTGTGGGGTGAGCCAGTGCACATGTAGCCAGCATCTGTAATGGTGTGGGGGTGAGCCAGTGCACATGTAGCCAGCATCTGTAATGGTGTGGGGTGAGCCAGTGCACATGTAGCCAGCATCTGTAATGGTGTGGGGGTGAGCCAGTGCACATGTAGCCAGCATCTGTAATGGTGTGGGGGTGAGCCAGTGCACATGCCAGCCAGCATCTGTAATGGTGTGGGGGTGAGCCAGTGCACATGTAGCCAGCATCTGTAATGGTGTGGGGGTGAGCCAGTGCACATGTAGCCAGCATCTGTAATGGTGTGGGGTGAGCCAGTGCACATGTAGCCAGCATCTGTAATGGTGTGGGGTGAGCCAGTGCTCATGTAGCCAGCATCTGTAATGGTGTGGGGGTGAGCCAGTGCACATGTAGCCATCATCTGTAATGGTGTGGGGTGAGCCAGTGCACATGTAGCCAGCATCTGTAATGGTGTGGGGTGAGCCAGTGCACATGTAGCCAGCATCTGTAATGGTGTGGGGTGAGCCAGTGCTCATGTAGCCAGCATCTGTAATGGTGTGGGGGGGTGAGCCAGTGCACATGTAGCCAGCATCTAATGGTGTGGGGGTGAGCCAGTGCACATAATGTAATGTGTGTGGGGGTGAGCCAGTGCACATGTAGCCAGCATCTGTAATGGTGTGGGGGTGAGCCAGTGCTCATGTAGCCAGCATCTGTAATGGTGTGGGGGTGAGCCAGTGCACATGTAGCCAGCATCTGTAATGGTGTGGGGGTGAGCCAGTGCACATGTAGCCAGCATCTGTAATGGTGTGGGGGGGTGAGCCAGTGCACATGTAGCCAGCATCTGTAATGGTGTGGGGGTGAGCCAGTGCACATGTAGCCAGCATCTGTAATGGTGTGGGGGTGAGCCAGTGCACATGTAGCCAGCATCTGTAATGGTGTGGGGGTGAGCCAGTGCTCATGTAGCCAGCATCTGTAATGGTGTGGGGTGAGCCAGTGCACATGTAGCCAGCATCTGTAATGGTGTGGGGGTGAGCCAGTGCTCATGTAGCCAGCATCTGTAATGGTGTGGGGGTGAGCCAGTGCTCATGTAGCCAGCATCTGTAATGGTGTGTGGGGTGAGCCAGTGCACATGTAGCCAGCATCTGTAATGGTGTGGGGGTGAGCCAGTGCTCATGTAGCCAGCATCTGTAATGGTGTGGGGGTGAGCCAGTGCACATGTAGCCAGCATCTGTAATGGTGTGGGGGTGAGCCAGTGCACATGTAGCCAGCATCTGTAATGGTGTGGGGGTGAGCCAGTGCTCATGTAGCCAGCATCTGTAATGGTGTGGGGGTGAGCCAGTGCACATGTAGCCAGCATCTGTAATGGTGTGGGGGTGAGCCAGTGCTCATGTAGCCAGCATCTGTAATGGTGTGGGGGTGAGCCAGTGCACATGTAGCCAGCATCTGTAATGGTGTGGGGGTGAGCCAGTGCACATGTAGCCAGCATCTGTAATGGTGTGGGGGTGAGCCAGTGCACATGTAGCCAGCATCTGTAATGGTGTGGGGGTGAGCCAGTGCACATGTAGCCAGCATCTGTAATGGTGTGGGGGTGAGCCAGTGCTCATGTAGCCAGCATCTGTAATGGTGTGGGGGTGAGCCAGTGCTCATGTAGCCAGCATCTGTAATGGTGTGGGGTGAGCCAGTGCACATGTAGCCAGCATCTGTAATGGTGTGGGGGTGAGCCAGTGCACATGTAGCCAGCATCTGTAATGGTGTGGGGTGAGCCAGTGCTCATGTAGCCAGCATCTGTAATGGTGTGGGGGTGAGCCAGTGCACATGTAGCCAGCATCTGTAATGGTGTGGGGGTGAGCCAGTGCACATGTAGCCAGCATCTGTAATGGTGTGGGGGTGAGCCAGTGCACATGTAGCCAGCATCTGTAATGGTGTGGGGGTGAGCCAGTGCTCATGTTGCCAGCATCTGTAATAACATAACATAACATAACATAACATGAATGGCGAGAACAGGCCAGTGCCCATGTAGGCCAGCCAGTTTCTTTGTACCATCTGAATATATCACCTCAGATACTCAATGACTCAATGGTATCTAGCTTTAAGTCAAGTCTGCTCTTGAAAACTCCCAGTGTCTCTGCCTCAACAATATGGGTGGGGGCAAGCCTGTGCCACACTGAAATTACTCTTTGGGTGAAGAAATATTTCCAAATATCAGTGCTGTGGGGGTGAGCCAGTGCTCATGTAAAGCATTACCTTTAGTCAGCTTCCATTTGTGATCTGTAGTTCTGCCTAACAACACTTGGTGTGAAGGAATCCTACATAATTCACTTTGTTAATCCCTTTAACATATTTAAAGACCTCAATCAATCACCCCTTTGTCTCCTTTTCCTAAGACTAAAGAGATTAAGGATCTTCAGCCTTTTCTCATAGCTTTCATCTTTAATGGTGTGGGGGTGAGCCCCGGAATTAGCTTTGTGGCTCTTCTCTGAACTTTCTCTAAAGCCTCTATGTCTTTCTTAAAGTATGGTCCCCAGAACTGTACACAATACTCTAGATGTGGTCTGAGCCAGCATGTGTTGTACAAAAGAAGCATCACCTCCTTAGATTTGTGAGCCAATACTTTTGGAAATGTATCCCAGCATCCGATTGGCTTTTTGAACCAGTGCACAATGGCTAGAGCCTGTGAGGGTTGGGGGTGAGCCAATCACTCCCAGCATCTGTTTCTCTTGTGGAGCACATTCCAGTTTAAAACCTCCCATGAAGTAATCCCGTCTAATGTTTTTATTACCTACATGTACTACATTTACATTTGAGCCGGTACATTAAATTTCATTTGCCACATTTCTGCCCAATTATGAATTCTATCCAAATCATCCTGAATCACTTTAGTGGACTATTTGGATAATGTGGGGGTGTGCCAGTGCACATGTAGCCGGCATCTGTAATGGTGTGGGGGTGAGCCAGTGCACATGTAGCCGGCATCTGTCATGGTGTGAGGGGTGAGCCACTGCTCATGTAGCCAGCATCTGTAATGGTGTGGGCATGAGCCAGTGCTCATGTAGCCAGCATCTGTAATAGTGTGGGGGTGTGCCAGTGCACATGTAGCCGGCATCTGTAATGGTGTGGGGGTGAGCCAGTGCACATGTAGCCAGCATCTGTAATGGTGTGGGGGTGAGCCACTGCTCATGTAGCCAGCATCTGTAATGGTGTGGGGGTGTGCCAGTGCACATGTAGCCAGCATCTGTAATGGTGTGGGGGTGAGCCAGTGCTCATGTAGCCAGCATCTGTAATGGAGTTGGGGTGAGCCAGTGCTCACGGCTCTGGTGACTTGGCGAGGGCACTGTTAATTTGGAAAGACGTATTAAGTTTGGAGCAACATATGCTACCATCTGGACGCTGACTGTTACTGGGATGTCCCTTCATTTTCCTGTAAGACGAGGCCAAACCACATGTTGCATGGATTACAGGCGCATGGCTGTGCGAACAGTGTGGGGGTGTTTGATTGGCCTGCATCTGCGATTGAGAATGTCTGGCACATCATGAATGAAAACGTAGGGCAAGGATGCCTTCAAACAACTGTGCTGCTGAATTCCTGCATAATGGAGGAGTCGGGGTAAGTTCTGCTCACTGGACCTGCCTGCCGCTGTATTACAAGCCCAAACGCTAAATGAGTGATTAAAAGACATGATGATTTTAGGCGGTGGTAAACAGTACAAAAACGAGTCCTATGTTTTTGGTCATTTTTGTAGTCATCACATTGTATATTTTCAATAAGCAATTTAAAATTCTAAACTCATGTTGAAACATAAAATAATGTGATATTTTACTGTTTTCAATAAAGAAGAGCGTAGACAGGCTTTTCAAATCGGTCATTCTTGATTTTATGTGCATTTTCCCTGATGTGCCAACTCTCATGGAGGTGGGGTTGTCATATATCTTTTGAATGGCCAGCAAAGGAGAATTAATTTCCATCAGCAACACTGAGACGAATATTCTGAAGAGGATCCAGCAGGGTAATAAAATCAGCAGCATGTGAGCTGCACCCCCTCTCATGATTATTGATTTAAAATGTGCTTTAGCCCCTTTTTGTCTTCTATTTCCATCTTTAAAAAATGTTTTTTACTATTCCAGCATTTTAAAAATTATTTCCAGTATTTCCACTGTTTCTTATGCGCAAATTCAGATCATTTTTAAATGTCTATTTACGACCACATTTACCGTAACATGCACTTTCAGCAGTTACACACCATGCAGTTATTTCATCAGATATCTCCCTGGTGAACTTTATGCTAACCAGAGCCCTTAACTATACGAGGAAATATATTTAGTAATGTGACTTCTCTGGGGCGTTGATGAAGCCAAAAACAAGAATCTCCACTTCACAAAGAGAGCCACCATCCTTTACAGAGCACTTACCCACTCCACACCAAGAACTGGCACCTTATCAAATGATAGCATTGCACTGCGATCTTTTGATGAAGTAAGACATTGCAATTGAGTAAAAAAAGAATATTGAGTCCGAAAGAAATGTTATCACCCTTTCATAAGCTTTTTACATATGCCTGTGCAATCGTGCAATTTAAAAATGTGCAATCATGTCAAAATTGTAACTTTCACAATGCAGCAATCTCGGAAAAGGAATATTTGAATATAAATTACCATACTTTGTTTCTCAAAGCAGATGGCGATTCTGAGCTCTAACTATAACCACTTTTGGGGTTTTCAGGCTCCAATTGCTTTGACAGCAAATGGCTTTGATAAGGAGATGAATGAGAGAGGATGCGTTTGGTGTGAATCCCAGTGTGCCACTGGAATTGTTTCTTGACAGAGGAACGCATTGATTTTTAATCTGAGGTCTCCAAAGAGGGCAGGATGGTCAGTTATCGGGGCGGATCAGGTCAGGGAGTGAGATCTGGGAGACTGTCTGAACAATGTCCTGCTGCGCCCTCCGTGTCTGCTGTAAAAATACATCTATCCATCCATCTAACAGGCTTATTCCTGGTCCAGGTCACGGCTGGTTTGGGGGAAGTGTTGATGCGTGAGAGGCTGAAGTAGTTGGCCCGTCCATTGCAGAAATCACACACCTAACACACACCATGGGAGTCTCTCAAATTATATATCGTATTTGCCCCCTTCCCAATTTTTTCTTTTTTTGCTTATTTGTCACATTGAAATGTTTCAGAGCACCTAATTAAAAAAAAAAAAAAAAAAAAATCACTTCAAACCACATTTTACATTTACTCATGTTATCTTTGTCTTATTTTTAAGGCAAGAGTTATTCAAAACATAAATCACCTTATGAATAAATAAATAAACTAGACAGTACGGTTGGCCGCGAACACATGGGTGTAGCCCCCGAAAGCCCGCTTATCCCTTCTTTTTTTGCGCATTATTTGGTCAATACTGTCGCCACGGCAACTGAAATCAATTGGTGTCATAAGTGAAGTATAACACATGTCCATACCAACTATGCAAGTAATCAGTCCAAAATTGCAGCCTGTACTGCGTCCACAAGGAAATGTCTGTTTTGCCACTAATTTGCGTGTTATTCAGCCAATAGTGTCGCCATGGCAACCAAAATTGAAACGTGTCATTAGTGAATTATAAAACATGTCCATTCCAAATATGAAAGTAATCCGCCAAAAATTGCAGCCTGCACTGTGGCCACAAGGAAATCTCTGTGTTTTGCCACTAATTTGCGTATTATTCGGCCCAAAACTGTTGCCATGGAAAACAAAATGGATAGGTGTCATAAGTGAAGTATATCACATGTCCATACCAAATATGAAAGTAATCGGTCAAAAATTACAGCCTGTAGAGTGTCAAAAAGGAAGTATGTATGTTTCAGCACAAATGTGCGCATTATTCGGCCAATACTATCGCCATGGCAACCAAAATCGATTGGTGTCATAAGTGAAGTAGAACACGAGGCCATACTAGACATAAAAGTAATAGATCAAAAATTGAAGCCTGTACTGCGTCCACAAGGAAATCTCTATGTTTTGCCACTAATTTACATATTATTTGGCCAATGCTATCGCCATGGCAACCATAATCGATGGGTGTCATAAGTGAAGTAGAGCACATGATCATAAAAAATATGAAAGTAATTGGTCAAAAATTACAGCCTGTAGAGCGTCCACAAGGAAGTTTCTGCGGACGCAGACGCATCAGCGGCGACACGCATGAATCCATATTAGCCTCCTGACTTCGTCTGGGGGCTACAATAAATGCCCCCTAAATGTAAAAACTGGTTGTATAATCTTTGCCGCTAAAAATTGCAGTGTAACATTTGTGATAACTGGCAATGAGTCTGCATTGCTGTGGAGAAAATTTGGCCCGCTCTTGTTTGTAGAATTGTTTTAATTCAGCCACGCTGGAGGGTTTTTGAACATGAGCTGCCTGTGTGAGTTCACGCCACAGCATGTGTTCAGCAGTATTTTTCAGCTTGCTGCTCTCTAATGGATGCCATTTTTGCGCAGTCTTTATCTCATTGTGGAGTTATGAACACTGACCTTAACTGAGGCAATGAGGTCTGCAGTTCTTTAGATGTAAGTGGGGATTCTTTTGTGACCTCCTGGAAGAGTTCTCAATCTGTGGAAAACATCCCTTGAAACAAATGAAATAATTGACCCGATTTCAATCATTGTCCTTGGTTAAGACGTTTTCCAACAATATGAATAATCCACAATGTGAATAATAAATTCAATAAAAATGTTTGATTCGGTTTCCTTAATAGGCAACCTTCCATGCAAAAAATGACTGGATTTTCCGCGTTATGTCACATCCTGCAATGCAAGCCATCAAACCTCTGCTTCATGAGTGTTTAATTGAAAACAAAGATTGAAATGTGCTCTTTTTTGCTTTCAATTGGCGCGTTTTATTCCTTGTCTTAATGAAGAGAATTAGCAACACCTGAGAACGGAGAGTGACAGTATAATTAATCAAGGAAAATGACTGAAAACAGATCAAGACTACTAATCAGTTTAAAGACATTCTTGTCGCCCTCCCCGCTCTCTGTTTGCCAGCCGCAGCTGGATCCTAGCTTTCTCCCGTTTGTAGATCATGACTCTCATCGTGGTTATCTGAAGTGGCAGAGCCTAAGAAATGGCTTTGTAATCCTTTCCAGGATGATAGATCCCAATCAGTTTCAGGCCCGGCGCTAGAACTGGGAATTGGGGGGCACAGACACGCCCCTTTATGACAAGAATTAGTCCTGGCGAGTTCTCAATCATTTTCCTTTATTGACGCGTTTTCCAATTATCGTAATTGGCATCTGAAGACATGGTTTCTCTCCATATGCGATCTAACAGCGATGAAATCATGGGCTAAATTCAGTAAAATGGCGAAACCAGAACTGATAATTGGGGTGCACAAAACATCCGTTTAAAACAATTATTAGTCCTGACCTGTTCTCAGTCATTTTCATGATTAACAAAAGGTTCACTCCAAGAGCACTCCACACTTAACAGGTGCTGCTTGTTCTTCCCGATTAGGTAAGACGACAATCATTCATCTGGACGCGTATTTGCTGTATTTAAATCAACGTTATTCAAAACTGCATACCTGCGCAAATAGCTTGAGCCAAATGCTTTTTATAGCATATTTAACTGCCGAATGCCGGTTTTTTTATCAACCCATGCAATACCGAGAGTGAAAGGCAATATTTCAATGGAATGCGGACCAGTTCAATCAACGCAAAGCATTGTACTGAATTTAGCCCATGATTTCATCGCTGTTAGATCGCATATGGAGAGAAACCGTGTCTTCTGTTGCCAATTACGATAATTGGAAAATGTGTCAATAAAGGACAATGATTGAGAACTTGCCAGGACTTATTCTTGTCATAAAGGGACTTGTCTGTGCCCCCCCCAATTCCCTGTTCTAGCGCCAGGCCTGATGAGTTTGTTTCTCATCTGCTTTTGAATTTCTGTAGATTGTGGCACCATGTATTCCTTTTGCTGTCACAATGCTGGACTGAGTCTATTGAAGTGATGTTTTGATTCAACAGGGCTGGCAGTAATCATGCCTGGGTGTGTCTAATGAACTTGTAACCAATCATCAGTTCACATAACATAACATAACATGAATGGCGAGAACAGGCCGTTCAGCCCAACTAGGCTCGCCAGTTTCTTTATACTATTGTGAATATATCACTTCAGATACTCAATGACTCAATGGTATCTAGCTTTAAGTCAAGCCTGCTCTTGAAAACTCCCAAGGTCTCTGCCTCAACAATATGGTCAGGCAAGCTATTCCACATCGAAATTACTCTTTGGATGAAGAAGTATTTCCGAATATCAGTGCTAAATTTACCTTTGGTCAACTTCCATTTGTGACCCCGAGTTCTACTAACAACACTTGGTTGAAGGAATCCTACATAATTCACTTTGTTAATCCCTTAAACATATTTAAAGACCTCAATCAGATCACCCCTGAGTCTCCTTTTAAGAAGACTAAAGAGATTAAGAATCTTCAGCCTCTTCTCATAGCTTTCATCTTTTATACCCGAAATTAGCTTAGTGGCTCGTCTCTGAACTTTTTCGAGAGCCTCTATATCTTTCTTAAAGTATGGTCCCCAGAACTGTACACAATACTCCAGATGTGGTCTGACGAATGTGTTGTACAAGAGAAGCATCACCTTCCTTGGATTTGTACTCAATACTTTTGGAAATGTATCCCAGCATCCGATTGGCTCTTTTAACTGCTATGGCACAATGGCTAGAGCCTGTGAGGGTTTGGTCAACAATCACTCCCAGATCTTTTTCGTGTGGAGCACATTCCAGTTTTAAACCTCCCATGAAGTAATCCCGTCTAATGTTTTTATTACCTACATGTACAACTTCACATTTCACTACATTAAATTTCATTTGCCACATTTCTGCCCAATTCTGGATTCTATCCAAATCATCCTGAATCACTTTAGTGGACTCTAAACTATTTGCCAAACCTCCCAATTTAGTATCATCTGCAAATTTAAATAATTTGCTCTCAATATTCCTATCAAGGTCATTAATGTAGATGAGGAACAGCAGGGGTCCCAACACTGATCCCTGAGGGACGCCACTCCCCACCATACCTAGCTCAGATGAGATTCCACTGACCACCACTCTTTGTGTTCTGTCCTGTAACCAGTTTTGAATCCACTTCAGAATACCTCCTGTAACTCCAATGGAGCTCATTTTAAAAATTAGTCTCTTATGCAGTACTGTATCAAATACTTTCTGAAAATACAAGTATATGATGTCATAAGCCCTGCTCTGGTCATAAGTCTTGGTGGCCTCTTCAAAAAATTCCAGAAGGTTTGTCAGGCATGACCTTCCCTTACGGAAACCATGTTGGCTATCCCTCAAGATATTATTACATTCAAGAAACAAGTCCAGCTCATCTTTTATGATAGATTCCAGTATTTTGCACGCAATGCAAGTTAAACTGACTGGCCTGTAATTTCCTGGCTCAGTACGGTCCCCTTTCTTATATATTGGTATTATATTGCCCTGTTTCCAATCATTTGGTATTTCTCCAGTTTCTAAAGACCGTCTGAAGATGGCGGATAGCGGCTTAAAGATGATCTCACCAACTTCCCTGAGCACTCTAGGATATAAGCTATCAGGACCCGCCGCCTTATCTGCCTTTAGTTTATGCAACTTGTCTAATACTTTGTTATCCCTACCTCAATTTCCGCTAAATAATCTTGAGCACTGGACATGCCCTCTGGCTGAATAAAAACCCGCTCTGAGGTAAAATTCTCAACAAAGTAACTGTTTAAGGTATCCGCAATATCCTTGTTATCATATAGCAGCGATCCATTTTTATTCTTTATGCACTTAACCTCCTCTTTGACTTTCCCTTTTCTGCTACAGCACTGAAAGAAGCGCTTAGGGTTAGCTTTTGCCCCCTCTGCAATTTGTCTTTCATACAGTCGTCTAGCAGTCCTCAGCTCTTTTTTGACCACAGCCCGCATTTTACAGTATTCAGCCTTAGTGTTCTCATTGTTATCCTTTATGTAAATCTTATAAAGATTCCTCTTTTCCCTCAAACTCCTACAAATAGCTGTGGTCATCCACTGAGGATTCTGCTTTTTCAGCTTATTTTTGGACACCCTTGGAATGAATTTGCATTGTGAATCAAGTAAAACCCCCTTAAATCTTCCCCACATGTCATTTACAGATTCACAGTCCAGGAGTGTCTCCTATTTTATTTCACTTAGATATGAATGCATCCTGTCAAAGTTTGTTCGCCTAAAATTGAAAATTTTGTTTTTGAAGACACCTTTTTAACTTCCCATGAAACATCAAAATTAACAGTAGAGTGATCACTTGTCCCAAGAGGCTCCAGTACCTCAACATTGCTAATTCTATCTGGGTCATTACAGAGCACTAAGTCTAAAATTGCCTTTTCTCTTGTAGGTTTATTAACATACTGCACCAAAAAATTATCATTTATAACATCTAGAAAATTCTTCCTCCCCCTACCCTGTCCTTTCACCATTTTCCCAATCAATACCGGGATAATTTAAGTCTCCCATAATAATAGTCCCTCCTCCTCTACAAGCTTGCGTAATCCTCTTAAAGAGCATTTCATTGACTGTACTGTCCAAAGCTGGTGATCGATAGCATACACCTATGTTTAAACCAGTCTCGTGTTTGCCAGTGAGCCTGACCCAGATATCTTCACAGGACAAGGAATGTTCAATTTCAGGAATTTCCTGCACATTTATGTTTTCGTTCACATAGAGTGCTACACCCCCTCCTCGCCTATTACATCTATCCTTCCTAAAGAGCTTATAACCTTCTATATTATATTAATCTCCATCCTCTTCACTAAGCCATGTCTCTGTAATCCCAACTATGTCATAGCCCTCACTAATCACAATGGCCTCAAGTGCTGGAAATTTATTTTTTATGCTCCTTGCATTTAGATAAAAACATTTCAGGTTATTACGAACGCTCTTCCCCCTTGATTTCCTATGTGCCCGCTGCTCCAAACCCCTCACTACGCTTTGTAGCTTTAAAAATATATCATCAATAGTGCATGTAACGCTGTCAGCTTCCATCAGGGCAGTCTGCATTTCCCTCTGTGTAACACTCTCTAACCTCCCTGCCCCCCTAGTCCCTAGTTAAAATAACTCTCTGCTACCCTCAACATACGCTGACCCAGTGCAAAGGTACCCCTCCGGTTCAGATGTAGCCCGTCCGGCTTGAACAGGTCACCCCTGTCCCAGAAGTAGTTCCAGTGCCCCATAAACCTGTACCCCTCTTTCCTACACCAAGTTCGTAGCCACGTGTTAAACCTCCAGATAAAATTCTGCTTCCCTCTGCTTGCACGTGGTACCGGTAGAATCCCGGAGAAAACTACCGTGGAGGATCTGCTCCTAAGCTTCTCAGCTAATTCCAAAAATTTGCCTAGCAGAACCTCAAACCTACCCTGACCTATGTCATTTGTCCCAACATGGACCATGAAAACTGGATCCCTCCCCGCTCTGGCCAGGAGCTTGTCCACACGCTCCAGGAGGTCTCCTACCAGGGCACCAGGCAGGCAACACACCGTCTGAGACTCCTTGTCGCTGAACAGACTAAACTGTCTATTCTTCTAAGTATTGAGTCCCCCACTATCACTAACTCTCTTTTCTGAGGGGTAGAGGCCAACAGGGTGCCCTGATGCTCATCAATCCCCCCACTCTCAGGGTCAGGGGCCAGTTCGAGTTCCTGCAAGGGCCGGAAAGAGTTGGACACCTCAACCACTGGAGAATTCAAATTCAAAATGAGCCAATATTTTTCATGAAATGGTAAAATGTCTCACTTTCAACACCTGACGTTGTCTATGTTCTATTGTGAATAAAATGTCCGTTTGTGAGATTTGCAAATCATTGCATTCTGTTTTTATTTACAATTTACACAGCATCCCAACTTTTTTGGGATTGGGGTTGTACTTGCAGGTAAATTAATCTAAACTTTCATTATTCAGCATACTCAAAAATTGACCACAAGTAACTGAAAACTTCACTTATGAAATAGAAGCAGAAATGAATTATAAAAGGGCTGAATATCCACCATCATCCATCAGCATATGCATTCTCAGGACGCAGGGAGGCGGGGGGGGGGGGAAGGAGGGGGTGGCGCAGTGGGTGTGAGGTGGGCAGGGAGGGTGGGTGGGTGGGATTATGGGTTGGGAAGGTGGTGTTAATCTATCTCAGCGCACACACACACACACACATACACACACACCATTAGTTAACAGACACTGTAACATCCCAGCAGCCTGTCATGCATGTCTTGGGCCTGTTATATGAAAGAGAATTAACTGGAGGAACTCCACATGAGCATGGGTAGAACATGCAAACTCCAGATTCAAAGATGTATGTTTGACTCATTTCTTGAAGTAAAATTTTCTTACCCCATGGACAAATACTGAGTCAAAATTACCAAATTATCTCACATCAGTGGCAGGTTTATTTATTTATTTATTTATTCCATGAAAAAAAGGTACAGTAGGAATGGGGTGTTTTAGGTCTAAATACAAGATTTTTTTTTCTTTTTTTGTGCAGAATAAGTCGTACATCGCTGACATGCCAAGTCTTTATGCCAAAACGCAAAGATTTGAGGGTGAATGCTCAGGTCAAACAGCAAATTTTAAGATACTGCAAAATAGAAATCCATTAAAAACCAGTATTGGCATCATGTTCGGCATGTGAAATTTTATTGGCAAGACAGAGAAGAAATCTATCATCTTTTCAAACATGGACAAGTGCCAATTCATATATTTCCAGTGATGTATTTTTTTTTTTTAACACTGCAATTTGACTCGCAAATTTCCACTCTGAAGGTTCAAGCTCTGAACTTTACATTAGATTGAAACCCTAAAACCATACAAACATCAGGGGTGCTCATTCTTTCAAATCTTTTATCTGTCTTACATCACGGAGTGAGATTTGTGTGTTATTGGAAGAAAGAAATAGATGTTTCTCATTGGCTGAGCATAATTATACAAACGCATCAAAACCTTCAGCAAATGTAGAGTGTTATGAATTACAAATGTTAGCCAATTATTCTGTTGATTTAAGAGATTAAACTGGGGATGAAAACCCCTTTAAAACCTCTGAATTTTTTGAATATTTTAACCTTTAGAGGCTGAGCAATGAAGTGACTTTCATCACCCAAATCCCCGACATGACAGGGCACGGAATTTATAATTCATACACATGCCCTTTCATACGCGGTAGGGATGGGGATAAAAAAAAATCTTCCTTTTCACAGTGGATGCATTATTTTTTAAAGCATGTGCAGTTAGGAATACATATATCTGTGACTGAATCTACTTCCTGTTCACACATTCCGCATTCCCCAAATGCAAAAGGACAAGAAAGATGCTCCAGACCCTGAGTACAAGCACATTTTCATATTCTTGAATTCTAAGTAGATTTTAACCACATAGTAACTTTAATAAAAATAGGACCAAGGGTCCTGTAGCTTACCGGCAAGCAGTCTTACAGCAATGATACAAGTTATGAAAATGTCATGTAAAGTGTGACATTTGAATCAATGAAAATCAATGTCAAGGTCACTAAATAAAAGTTCACATAGATTTATAAGACCTTCTGTAATACAATCCTAAGCTCTGAAGAAGTTTTGGTGATACAAGTCATTAAAATATGTCAATATGTATTCAATATGTCAATTGTGAACTTTAAAGGTCACAGAATGTCAAGTTGTGGTCAGCAAATGGACTTCATATGACTTTCTGAATGTCTCTATACAAACCTTGGCTCAATCTGTGACCATTTTGGTGGTACAAGTGATTGTAATTTCACCGTGGAGTTTGACCCTCAAAGGTCACTGACAGTCAAGTTCAATGTCACCAAATGAAAGTTCATATGCGACTACCTAGATGTCAGAAACACAAACCTAGACTCCATCTCACAAACCTAGGCTCCATCTGTGACTGTTTTAGTGATAAAAGTCATTGAATTTTCACAAGGTCACATTTGACCTTTGAAGGTCAATACGAAGGTCACCAAATGAAAGTTCATATATGACCTCCTAGATGTCAGTAACACAAACTTAGGCTCCATCTGTGACCGTTTTAGTGATACAAGTCATTGAATTTTCACTATGTCACATTTGACCTTTGAAGGTCAATACGAAGGTCACCAAATGAAAGTTCATATGTGACTTCCTAGATGTCAGTAACACAAACTTAGGCTCCGTCTGTGACCGTTTTAGTGATACAAGTCATTGAATTTTCACTAGGTCACATTTGACCTTTGAAGGTCAATACGAAGGTCACCAAATGAAAGTTCATATATGAATTCCTATATGTCTGTAATACAAACCTAGACTCCGTCTGTGACCGTTTTGGCAATACAAGTCATTGTAATTGTATTATGTCAAGTTTGACCTTTGAATGTCATCAACAGTCAACAACAAGCTGAATGTCACCAAATGAAAGTTCATATGTGACTTCCTATGTCAGTAACACAAACCTAGGCCCCATCTGTGACCTTTTCAGTGATAGAAGTCATTGAATTTTCTCTAGGTCAAGTTAGACCTCCGAAGGTCAATATGAAGGTCACCAAATGAAAGTTCATACATGACTTCCTATACGTCTCCAATACAAACCTACACTCAATCTGTAACGATTTTGCTGATATAAGTCATTGAAATTTCACTGTAAAGTTTGGCCATTGAAGGTCACTGAAGGTCAAGTTCAAGGTCACCCAATGAAATTTCATACATGACTTTCTATATGTGTTCAATGCGCATGTGTTCCCAATCTTCAATATTTTCAAGCCTAAAAACCTTTAAAAATTGTAACATTTTGCTTGACCTCAAGTTTGACCTTTTCAACTTTAACACAGCCAAAATATAGGTCATATATGGCTTCCTATATGTCAGTAATACAAACTTATCTCTATCTGCAACCATTTGGCCTCCACAGGCCATCTTGCATATTTATAAAGTACAGCGCCCCCACTAGACCCACTTCCGTCGATTCAATCAAAATGGCGCTCGCACTGTACATTGACGGTACCAAGGTAAGTTGATTGCCTGATTTAGAAAAAAAATTATCACGCAGTTTTTGAGAAATGATTTTTTTAAATTTCACAGTCCTATCTTTAACATCGGAGCCAAAACTTCAAGGGCCCATAAAACGGACAAAAATGATTCAATCAAAAATCCGAGAAAAACAACTGGAGATATGGTCTAGTAGTATGTTATTGCAAATTTACACGAACATTCATCAGGCCAAAAAAAAGATAAAAAATGTTCCGGACGACGGACGCCACACCACAACAATAGCTTATTGGCCCATAGGGCCGGTAAGCTAAAAATCAAAACTTGTATTTCATGCAGAAATACTTTTTCGATTACAGTGGAGGACCAAAATTTGGTGGGATGGTTTCATGATCTTTCAACAAACTGCTATATTGAGTTGTTTCAGGTTTCCCGACATCAGTAATATGTGTTCCCCATCGGTTTGTCTGCTTGGACACCTCTCAGAAATCAACCCACCAGTTCAAAAAACAAAACCTGTACTCATTGCTCTAGCTGTCGCCAAGAAGACTCTTCTTCTAAACTGGAAAACAAGGAAAAAAATAAACATAACACAATGGTTAAATCTTCTCAAAGAGCATATTTCCATGGAAATTACATCTCATGAGCAGCAATCTTCATCACTTGAAAAAATGTGGGCACCTTTTATAAAATCTTTAAATCTGCCAGTGAACTAATCCCATTTCCTCATATGTACATGTACACCATCCCCTGAAATATTCAAATTCAGTTTTATCCTCTATAAATACCTGCACATTGTCATTCTTTTCTTTCTGTTATGTCTTTGAATTTTTTGTGTGGTACTGCACAGTATTATTGTTACTATTGTTATTATGATTGTTTTTACTGGCATCTTTCAGACTGTATTGTTTCCCATTGATACCCGTCTCACTGCCACTGATCGGTTTTATTTCTCTCTTGTCTGCTGTATTGTTCTCTGTTCCTCTTTCTCTCGTAGTATTTATACTTGCGTGTCCCCCTGTCTGTCTGATAGTCTGTCCTCTGTTTATGCACGTGTTCATTTTTTTTTCTGTTGTTGTTTGTTTTTGTTTGACCCCCCCTTGTTTGGGTTAATCCTTTTTTTCTGTATAATAAATAAAGCTGACCTCCCATGGGGGGTGGGGGTTAAATGTGTTCAGGTCAATTAAATTCCCCTGGCGAAACTGTTTGTAATGATAATCTCTCAGCATTGGTATAATCTGGAAGGGAGGATATTCAAATAATCCTGAAATTCGTGCTTCAAAATGGCTGCCAACATGGAACACTCTGGAAAAGAGGTAGCAGGCCAATTACAGTCTGTGCGAGAGGATGGGGCGTATTACAGAGCTGTTTTCATACCCTGACACTATTGCAAGAGGAAAAAAAAGACATGCTCTGCATTTCTTGCCTGGATTATGCTCTCCAATGTTTGAGAAGACTAACATAAAAAAAAGTCTGCAGTAGAATGAAGCATGTAAAGTCTGAGACAAATCAGATTTTTTGTAAGATGTTACAGCGTACTATGAAAAGAGAAGTATTCT
The DNA here is from genome assembly GCA_029692085.1 of Gymnothorax javanicus. Classification (NCBI taxonomy): domain Eukaryota; kingdom Metazoa; phylum Chordata; class Actinopteri; order Anguilliformes; family Muraenidae; genus Gymnothorax; species Gymnothorax javanicus. Next base: position 103,830,695 of record CM056202.1, on the reverse strand, counting down.
GTAAATCTTTTGCCTCTCACTCTTCCCAACTTGTATCGGCAGTGGAGACCACAAATAAACACGTTTGGTTTGAGCCAGAATCTGTCTCCTTTTTTGTGTCCTTTGCATGTCAGTCAGCAGTCAGTTTGCTGTAAATATTTTATTCGACAGCAGGGCCAGAACGCGCCCTCGCTTCCATTACAAAACAATGTTGTCGCTGTGATGTTTTTATCAGGTTCAACATATTAGAAGTCAAGAGGGCGAAGAAAACATTCAAGTCAAGACAAGAATAAAAATGAGAATTCCATGCTTATTTTTCCACTTCTAACAGAATTGTGCCGAATGTCACATCGAAAGATTAAACAGAAAGCACTAACATGATTTAAAAGTGGTGACTTTTTTTTTTGAAGCCCAAATGTGCATTTTTATCATGCGTAGGTAACTCCATGCAACAAAAGGATTCATGTATCAAGAAATAATTTTGCAAATAGCCTGACACCTTTCATGCTCTTTTTAACTTAAATGACCTGCGTCAATAGGGATTTAGCCTTGCTATGTGTGATTTTATGAAAAGCTCCTTCAAAGCCAAACCAATCAAAGGAATGGTGGAGCAGTTCTGAAGGCCATTAGAAGTTGTCTGGTGGAAGTGACCATTGTTGCTGAGAAACCTTTAGATGTTTAAGCTGTGTTTTATTTGTTTTTCCCCATTTTCTGAGATGTATGCATTTCAAGCGTGGACATGACTGCACAGCCAAAAATAATATAACTTTATTAATAATACCACATTTTAAAAGACAGGGATACATTTTCACCATAATGTGGATATCACCAACAGCCCATCTCTGCTGTACCCATAACATCTGTTGCTTGTTGTGTCTAAATACTACAAAGCCTGTTTCTCAGTAATGTTATAACAGACCATCCCTCCCCATAGAATGCGGTGTTCCATACTAAGACATTTTAGAGTGGACTCAGTGAAGCAAAATTTATGCAGAAATCCAGGTACTTTTCTTTTTTGGATCTTTTTAGGATTTGGAAAGTGGCGCTTTCAGCTGCTGCAAAATGCAGCCACACATCTGATAACAAAATATAACGACAAGCCACTCGAAGAGCGCTTAACTCCACCTTCGCATTATCATTGAACAAGTCTCAACAGTGCCATCTTTACATGTGTTCAAATTCTTTTGGATCCTGGCTCAAGAATATGCATACAATACTGACCAAAACTGAATCACTTCCTCCTTACCACAGTTTCTATAAACACACAACATTTCATTGACGTCCCTCCATAAATTTGTAGAATATCCCGCTAGCTGTGGAACAAACAAACATACTAACCAACACACAAACAAACACAAATGAAAACATACTATGTCCTGGCAGAGATAAAAAAAAAAAGTACCATATTGTTCCAGTTTCTAAGTCATTGCACGGGTTACTGTTGCTTGGACAATGAGATTTTTCTTTTCATTTTTAAAAACTGACTAGCTTCAGCATGTCTCAGTGACCCTTTATGCCTCTACAGTCCTCCGAGAACAAGACGGTCATCTGATAACCTGCTGTTGTCCATCCTGTATAGTCATCTGAGGCGTAAAGGTGACCGTGTTTTCTCTGTGGCCGCGCTCAGCTGCGGAACTGCCTCCCCCTACATGTTCAATCAGCCCTTCCATGCAACAACACGCAAAAAACCCACACTTTTTCTCATTCACATACAAATAAGGTATTCCCAATAAAAAGTGTTATGACCTGTGCTTCTACGCATGTTGTATACATGCTACATTATCCTTGCGGGTTATCCTATGTGGGTAAAACAACTAGGAAACTGAAACAAAGGATTAGTGAACATAAGAGCACTATTCGGAGGAATGATCGTGACTACCCTGTAGCTGTACACTTCAATGATGCGAAACACGCTACTTCTACTTTAAAGTTTTGTGGCATCGAAACTGTTAATGTACCATGTAGAGGCGGTGATAGGGACCTGTTATTAAAAAGACGTGAAGCCTTTTGGATTTTCACGCTACAAACACTAGCACCGAAGAGTCTAAATGATGAATAACTACTTAACGTCATGCTTTGATTTCCACACCAATACCTTGATCCTCTTCTCTCTTCTCTTCCCCTTTTTAGTGACAGAATGTAAAAAAGATGAATATTTCCTGTTCTTTGGTACTATGAAAAAATTAGATATCCTTTTTCGGTACCAGAAATATGCTGTATTTGTTTTTCATGTTTTTTTTGGGGTACCCTATTTACTTTTTTTTTTTTGGGGGGATATATATATTTTTTGCTTTATTTTCTTGTTAGAAATGGTTATCTATGTTGCTAATTAAAGAAAAAAATAAGCTAATTAATATCTATCTCTTACTTGGGTGGATTCACTGATGAGTGAGACTTCTGATTGGCTAATATGTGCCTCCCTTTTTAAATGGGGTCACTGCAGTACCCATGTAATTCAACCTGATGAAGATCACACGACCGAAATGTTGTTGATAATAAAGTTTTTCTTTGCAGAGAAGACAGTGTGCGGGAGTTTTTCATTTCTAAACAAGTTTTAGAAAAATTTCTTAAATATTTGTGTTTTCTCGTGTTTTTACGACAGGTGGTCTAATAAATGTGTTAAGCACTGTGTGTCCTATAGAAAAGCAGAGGAGGCGTTTAGCACACCAAGGGCAGTGATACTGAGACATAAGAAAGACCTGAATGTTGGGAATCCTGGCAGACCATTGACCATAGGCCAAACTTGAAGAGATGCCCACACGGAAAGAACCTATATAAACATATAGGTTTTAATATAAGGCCGCATATAGGTTTTGCATATATGCAACATACATAAAATTGGCCGTTTTCATATATTATATGTACATATATATACATATATGTACTATAATATATGAAAATGGCCAAATAAAACTTCCACGTTTTTTTTGGTTTTTTTTAAATTATTTGGCATTTCCAATCCCACCCGAATCTGATATATCCAATTAGGGAACTATGTACAAGTTTTTAGGCTTATTCGCATATGCGGCCCCCTGTTGACAATTCAGGAGAGCGTACACAGCCCGCGGCCGTTCACAATTGCTTTTTATACATTTGCTGGGCGAAACTTCGCAAGCTCAGAATGAGGGCGGAGGATAGTCAGATGTTAAATTGGTCAGAATCCTATTTATGAGCGCCCGTCTAGCCAACAGGACGCAGGACGGCTGATTGTGAAAGGATATTTGGACAGGCGTGGGATTACCATCAAGGCCTTCCAAAAAAATCATGCCCGGAGAAGAGTGGGCCATTCTGTGTCCCTTATAACCCTTATTATGTGTATAATAGAGCCATAAACTCAAACGAGTGGGTGTGCCTTATAGCCCCATGCATGGACACTGACTAACGAATAAAAATAAAGTCACGTGACCCCACATGCTCAATATGTCCGGTAGTAATATAAAGCCTGGGCACTAAAGCTACGTTCAGACAGCAGGAAAAGGCCGATTTTTTTGCCCATATGTGACCTGTATCCGATCTGTTAAAGACAGTTGAACAGCACAAATCTGATTTTTTTTAAATCCGACCCAGGCCACTTTCATATGTGGTCCTAAATCCGATACGTGTCTGATATTTTGCAATGCAACTGCTGTCTGAACGGCCAGGTCACATTTATCCGACCTTTTCATCATTATTTGTCTGTAATGGTACTTACTTCGGTTGTAGATAAACTTTATCAGCGCCACACGTGCCGAGATGAGATACCTCCATACAGGGGCGCCGCTAGGGATTTTGGGCCCCATGAAAAGAATTTTTCCTGGGCCCCCGACACAGCCGGCAGGGTGATGCTATTTTACATAAAACTACGCATTTTGATGGTATTTTTGAATATCGTTCCCAAATTTGTGAAAAAAGAACAACATGACTGTTGACAGGTAGGGGAAGCACTGAGCACTCTGAATACAATGGAATTCATTTAGATTAATTTATTTGCTGCAACGCTGATACTCTATAAAAAATATGCCAAAAGAACTTTAATTCTATACTTCTTGAATATAAAATTCTCTTAAAGATAAATTAGGCTGCCTGAAAAATACAAAACTTAAATATAAAATAAACTCTTCCATGAAAATAAATAGCAATTATCATCTGAGGAGAAACAAATAAAATCTCAGCAAAAACACCGTCAAAAAACAAAATGGCCAATTACCTATTATGATTTCTCATCATTTCAACATCATCATCTATAGAATGATACAACAAGCAAAAGAATAACATCAGCAGCAGATGTTAAACTAAGTAGGCTCAAACATAAAAACATAACAGGACTTTGCATGGTATATCGTATCGTATGACAGTGAACTGAATATAATAAGGTCACGAGTAGCCCACAGTGGAGATTTGAAGCAAAACCTTGGCTGCTTCAAATAAGTAAACAAATTTTAAAAGTAGAACTTAATATATCAAAGAATGGCAAAGATACAACGTTGCTGAGTCAAGCTTCCTCTTGCGACCCCATTTACAATCACTGGACCAGTGGCCCTTGCTCAACCTTTCTCACCAAAAGCCCAACGCCGAGCCTTCTCAGCAGCAAAATCACTTATCAGGTCTTTAAAGACCAGCTTTCTAGCCAGCTGACTCTCAATGGACAGCATGGCAAGACTGCAAAGCCTTTCCTGAGACATTGTGGACCTCAAGTAGTTTTTTATCAGTTTTAGTTTACTGAAAGCTCTCTCACCACCAGCAACAGTAACTGGCAGTGTGCAAAATATACGCAAAGCGATGCACACTTCTCCAAAGATGCTTTGCAGCTGCAGCTTACAAACTGCATTCAGGAGTTCAATAGGGGACAGGTTAGGAGGGAAGTTGGAAGCATAAACACTGTTTAGGTGTCTTACTTCATTTTCAAAATCAGGAGTAAGATCACTAGAATACTTTGTGATCAGTGGTTGGCACACAGAAGAGATTTTGTCCTCACTAATCAGTCCAATTTTCAGAACAGCAGAAAACTCGTTCACAATATTTGCAGTGGTCTGGAGCCTCGTGTCCAAGTCACTGATGATACTGTCCATAACAGTATAAAACACCGTGTCCGAAACACTGTTTCTGAACTGTCCTGAGCTGTCTCCTCATCAGAGGTCTCATCATGGACTCGCCGCCTTTTCTTCTGGCGGCTGCACTCCTTGCTTAACTGAGGTGTAACATTAATTTCCCCAGCTATCAACTTTGCCTCAGCTAGGAGAGAGTCCCATGCATCTCTAAGAGACTGTATCTCTTCTGTCAAGGCTCTGATATTGGCTGCCTCTATGTCAAGTGAGATTTTTCCTGACTGGAGAATAACATTCCTGTTGTCAATACTTTGCAGTATTTTCAGCCAGACAGTGAGAAGAACAATAGCATCAAAAGACATGAAGTATTTTCTCAAACCACTAGCTTCTGATCTTGCTTCACTGGTGAGACTGCATGTCATAACTATGCTATCAAGGGCTTTGATGACAGAAGGTAGGTGCTTTGCCACAGATTTAACAGCCTCAATCCTTGCACTCCAGCGGGTATCAGATAGGCGATGCAATGAGCAACCTGTTTGCTCTTTGTAGATGGCCCAACGCTCTGGGCTGCCACTTACAAATGTGCACAGGCGATTTATGCAGCCAAAAAATGTGGATACCTCTGGGCTTGACTCTGCAGCATGCACACCAACAAGATTTAATGTGTGGGAGGCACAAGGTGAATAAGTAGCCAGCTTGTTTTTCCTCAGTATTTGAGCTTGGACTCCCTTGATTTTCCCTGACATGTTCGCCCCGTTGTCATATCCCTGCCCTCTGCAATCACCGATGTCTATCCCATGGTCACAAAGAACAGCATCAATCATCTCTGCTATCTCACTGCCTGTTTTTTTGTAAAAATCCCTGAATTCAAGGAACCTCTCCATAATCTCCCAATCATATTTTTCTTTGTCATATTTAACATACCGTAGTAGCACCACATTTTGCTCCGTATGGGAAATATCTGGCGTGGCATCACAGATGACTGAATAATATATGGCATCCTCCCGTTCCTGTAGAATTCTTTTCAGAACTCGTCTGCCACATAAGTCGATAAACTCATTTTGACTGTCAGAGCTAAGATAATGTGTTAGCCTGGTTCCTTTTCCTTCTTTTTGTTTTTGTTTGTTGTCCCTGATTTTTTGAAAGTGCTCTTTCAGCAGAAGATCATAATGTGACAAGAGCTCTAGCGTGCCTAGAAAATTGCCATTATGAATGTCATCTAGGTCTTTAGTTTTGCCCCTGAAAGGCAAGTTTCTTGAGGCCAAGTGTAGGGTTACATCTAAGAGTCTCTCCAAGATGGCCCTATTTTTCTCTATTTCTGTTTGTAACTCCTTATTTAACAGAGAATTGACACCTCTATCTTTCATTACAGATCCTTGCAGATTTTTCCATCTTAAGTAGCAGTCTCTATGTGCCTCACTCCTCTCATGGACTGGGAATTTGTTGTACATTTGACGCCACTTCACATCACACATTTTATACCCATTTTGACTCGTCAGTGCACTAGTGGAAGGCTTTTTCTTTACATGGGAGAAAAGCACACATGGTAAGCAATAAAGTGAATTATTAGGCCCTAATGTGATACTCTCAACATAGAGAATGGTCGCACATCCAAATAAACAAATCAAGACGGAATATAGATATACCTTTTATTGTAGGCAAACACTAAAAAAGCGCTAACGCGTTTCGGCTAAATCAAGCCTTCGTCAGAGCATAACAATGAAAGAAACACGGCTAGAATATATAATTTCCACAGTGCACAAATTGCAGTTGCAGGCAATTACACAAATCCAACTCGTTCAATCATTCCATTACTCAATCAGACCATATATAGCAAAGTCACACAGGTATTAGATACACATAAATGTACTCAGGAAAACATTATTATAATAACAACACAGAATGTAAGGAAGTGCATAGAATTACAAAAAACATTTCAGACTAAAGTCTTCATTTAGACCACTAGGAGTCATCGATTTTAAAGTGAAAATCCAATACATTTCTCTTTGAGCTAACTTCCGCAGAATATCACCTCCTCTTGGACGTGGAATAATTTTCTCGATCCCAACAAATCTGAGAGATGAAGGGGAACCATGATTAGCTTCAATGTAGTGTTTCGCCATTGCATAATCTAAATTGGCCGACCGAATCGCAGTTTTATGTTCAGCAACACGTAATTTTAAACATCTTTTTGTTTGACCAACGTATATCTTACCACAAGGACATGTAAGCATATAGATAACATGAGTTGATTTGCAATTTATAAATTGACGAATAGGAATTTTGCGTCCAGTCAGTGGATGATTAAAAGATTTCGTATTGACGGTGTTATTGCATTGAGCACAATTGTTGCAACGATACATTCCAACAGGAGAGAGCCACGTAGATTTAACCGCAGTGGCTTGTGTCCTCATGACAACGTTTTTTATGGTTCGTGCTCTTCGGAAGGAGAATACTGGTGGAGGTACATCCATCAGAGATGGTTCTACCTTAAGAATTGGCCAGTATTGACGAATGATTTTCTTAATTTTACTGGAACAATGATTAACCTCAGTTACGAAACAAATACGTTTGTGACCACTCGATTTATTCTTATCTGTTAACAGAACATCTCTAGGGGTGTTCCGTGCTCGGTGAAGAGCTTGCGTAACACATCGAGAGGTATAACCTCGTTCCATGAAGCGAGCCGCCATTTCTTGGCTTTTCTCCTCGAAGTCATTTAGAACAGAACAATTACGTCTTAATCTCAGGAATTGCGCAATAGGAATGTTATTCTTCAAATGCTGTGGATGATTGCTCGAAGCATGTAAGAGAGAATTCCGTTCCATCTCTTTCCGGTAAATAGTTGAATGTAGTTTACCAGTTGCATCCTTAGTAATTTTAAGGTCCAAAAACGCGATAGTGTTGCAGCTAGACTCACATGTGAACTTCAAAAAAGACGAACTCTGATTAACATAAAAAACAAATTCCATCAGTTCCTCATGAGTCCCATCCCAAAACAACAGTATGTCATCTATATATCGTTTCCATAATTGTATTTTTGGATGGAAAGGGTTCACGTTTGGGTCTAAAATGAAACTTTCTTCCCACTGTCCCACTACCAATCCAGCGACGGAGGGCGCTACGGGAGTACCCATTGCCGTCCCGCTTTTCTGAATGTACCAATGCGAAGCATATTCCATATAATTTCGACTCAGTACAAGGTCCAACAACTCCAATATGAACTCTTTAGGAGGATTAATTTTAGGGTCCCAATTGGATAAATAATAGGCTGCAGACGACAGCGCACAGTCATGTGGAATACAGCCATATAAATTTATAACATCCATGCTCACAAGAAGACAATTACTATTTAAAACATAGTTGTTAATACAATTTAAGACTTGTTTAGTGTCTCTTAGATAAGAAGGTAAAGACTGGACATAAGGCCTAAGGAAAGAATCTACGAATTTGGACAAAGGTTCTGTTAAGGACCCAATTCCTGAAACAATTAGTCTAAGTGGCGGTGCAGTGGGATGTTTATGGATTTTAGGAGACCATATATAATAGGAGTAACTGGCCAGTAATTCGTGAGGAATTCGATTCTTTTTAGTTATCCAATGAGAATTAAAGGCACGAAGAAATACTTTGTCAATTTCCGCTTTGAAATCATTAGTTGGATTTTTCGACAATTGTTTATATGTTGGGCTGTCAAGATGTTCCAACATTTTATTATGATAGTATTCTGTATCAAGTAAAACAATAGCACCGCCCTTATCTGCACAGCGTATCGTAATGTTCAAATTGTTTTCCAATTTCTCTCAGAGCCGTGACGCTCTTCTAAAGTCAAATTAAAATAACGTGGCCCTCTGTCATTTTTTTATCATATCGTCCAAATCACGCTCAACAAGTTTATTAAACGTCACAATTGCTGGAATTAGATTAATGGTCGGGCAAAAATTCGATCGAGGAACAAACACTGAGCGATCTATTTGCATTCCTTGTTGGTCAATTTTATCCACAAGAACAGGTTCACTGACATTTCTATTTAATGGTGAAAAGAAATGTTTCAGATGAAGTTGTCTCATAAATTTGTATGTATCGACTTTTAAATTAAAGGCATTTAACTTATTAGTCATAGAAAAAGACAAACCTTTACTCAAAACTGAAACATGAGACTGAGTTAAAAGAAATTTTGACAGGTTTACTATTGGCGAGTAAGTTCCCTTGGAGATCTCCTTGGCCGTCCCGTTCCCTCTTTGGCCCCTCCTTGTCTTTCTTTTTCCTCGTTGGGATGTGGGTTGGGTTCGTTTCTGGGACAAGTCCAAAAAAGCCGCTCCATGGTTGGTGGTTGCAGAATCGCCATCATTGTCACTTTGCATGCTGGATTGATCTTCACTGGCAGATGATGGGTAATAATTGTCAAAATTATTGTGACCACCCGTACGATTTCTTTTCAACCATTTTTGTTTGGTCATGGGTTTATGCCATTGATAAATCATTGCATTTTTGTAATCATTAAGATCTATCTGATACTTTTTCAATTTATATTGTTTCAGTTGTTGTTTGAATGTTTCAATCGTATTTGACAATTTACCCTCCAATTGAGTTAAAACATCAGATTTGGGAAGATCATTCATTTTAGTCTCCAATGTCTTAATTGTTTCAAGTTTCTTCAAACGTTCTGATTTGGTCTTTTCTATTATCAGTACTTCTAAATCCAATGAACATTTGTTCAGAATTTGTTCCCATCTTTTCATGAACTCTGGATCATCCAAACCAAATGAAGGAATTTTGTTAACACGCAGACCTCGCGGTATGCGTTGTTGGCGTCTATATTCAGACAATGTCACAGCATGCCAAAGCAACCTTATCTCCTGTTTTTTAAGAGTCTCAAGTTCAGAAAAAAGCGATTTGATATCCATGTCCTTATTTCCGTTCTGCAACAAAGTCTCAAATTCTAAATGAATTGTTATGCTCTGACGAAGGCTTGATTTAGCCGAAACGCGTTAGCGCTTTTTTAGTGTTTGCCTACAATAAAAGGTATGTCTATATTCCGTCTTGATTCGTTTATTTGGATGTGCGACCATTCTCTATGTTGAGAGTATCACATTAGGGCCTACTTGTTCTTTTTTGTGGTCGGCACTCCCTGTGGAATTCCTCTTGTTGCAGCGCAATTTTTTTTTCCATTTTTTTAAAGTGAATTATTACTTTGACTAAAAGTCAGCCAGTCTCTCTTTACCTTTTCTCTTTTATTGGCTGCCTTTGTATAATTCAAGTAGTCAGGGAATGGCTTCCCCTCTGAATCACATGGCATTTCTACTTCTTTTTCTCTCATGGCCAATTTCCTTACCATCTTCTCCCTATCCTGATCAGTAAAATCTGCTGGCCACAAACCTGGGTCATCTGTCAAAAGATCGTCTTCTTCCCTTTCAAATACCTCAACATCAGCTTTATTTTCCATATCCTCCCTCTATGTTGTCTTTCTGAGTCTTTCTGCTCTCTCATGTAGTCCATCCTTGTCATCTGAATCCCTTTCAACATCTTCAGTTTGTTTTTCAACGTCTCTACTCTCTGCCGCCTCTCTGTGTGTTTCTGCGCTCTCACTCGGTGGATCATCATCTGAATCTATCCCCTCTTCCATCTCTTCCTCCACTTCCACATTCCTCCCTGACAAACTTGAAGAGGATGCTGAACCTGGCTCTGTAGAGTGTACGTGACATAAATTATATAGCATTTCCTATAATATAACTATTTGTAATAGCATAGTCACCGTTTCAGGTCGCCTCCCACCATTTTGTTTTACTTAAAGGTGCTTTCAATGATTTGACCAAAAATAACAAAAAAAATGCGATTTTCACTAACAATCCCCCACTGCTCACTGTCTCCTTGTAGGTCTAATTTATCTACAAAACTGTAGACTCACAGGTGGTGGCATTGGATTTGGGGTGAAAAAATACATATATGAGGCTATATGGTCGTTAATCTATCTAATGTTCTGATTTCTTGGACATGTAAACTTCTCTGATTGGATTGAGAGCAGTCACCCAGTCTGCTGCACACGCCACAGATTTTCTCCTCTGTTCCTACTGCACTTCTTCTATTTCAGTGATAGCTGAATTTTAACAAAATAAAAAAAGTGTGTGTATATATATATATATATATATATATATATACACATATATATGCTTTTTAAGCCATTAAAATTGTTCAAAACGATTTTTACTTTATTTATTTTAATCTTTTCCATAATAATAGATTCAACTTTTATATCTTTTGTGTGTATTGTTTTTTGTTCTTATGTGACATTTGAGACTGTAATAAAGTTTATCATTATTATTAGTTCAACACTCAGCAGCTCACCTCCTTCCTCATGTGGGGGCACTGGGGCTGATTCAGGGGCAGGTGGAGTTGGGGGGGCACTGGGGCTGATTCAGGGGCAGGTGGAGTTGGAGGGGCACTGGGGCTGATTCAGGGGCAGGTGGAGTTGGGGGGGCACTGGGGCTGATTCAGGGGCAGGTGGAGTTGGGGGGGCACTGGGGCTGATTCAGGGGCAGGTGGAGTTGGGGGGGCACTGGGGCTGATTCAGGGGCAGGTGGAGTTGGGGGCTGACAGACAGCTGCTGGTGCTGCCGCTGCACTTGACGAATCTGTTCGGAACGAGGTTTCATTTTGGGGCGCAAACCTTTCCTTTGAACTTATCATTAATCTCAAACGGTTTTCATTTGTTTTCCTTAATTATCAAGTGAGCCAATGATCTAAATAATCAATTGGAAGGTTCCACACATTGTATTAAGGAGAATAAAAAATATGATTTGGGAAAAGGGCGTTTTCATCACTGAGCAATGGCATATCTAACCAGCTCTCCCCAATTATGCAGTTTGAGTAGCACAGGGGCAAAATCATTTTTATTTGCGCCGCAAAATCATAATAAATTGGCTGCAGGCAAACGTCTTCCTTCCCTACACTCATACTCTGAGTAGGCTAGGCTATTCATGCAAATAGCCAAATGGATTTGCAATGCGTAAAGTTAGTTTAAATAATCGTAAAGCGCAGATTTGGCTATCGCTTTTACATGGTAGATAATATGGCATAACTTCTGTATTAACTGTAGGCATTTTCAAATTGAAATTATAAGTCAATCACCCCTATCGCAATTAGCGTACACTGTATACACTTGCCAACTGATTAGTCCGACCATTGAGGAATTTGTTAATCAAGGAAAACGAGTTAAAACTAGTTAAGATCAACATTAGTTTAAAGGCAAGTTTAACGGCAAGTTTAGCCCCACTAATTATCAGCTCACAAACCGCCACTGATTTTGACAGGGGGAAGGTGAATATGAACAGCTTGCTAAACGAGTTCTCTTGAGCTAACATGGGGAGAAAAGTGAGCTAGCTTATAGACCACGGACAAAGTTAATATTCCATAACTTTCCACCACATGAACCACTTACAAACCCACCTTGCTTTTTGAAATACTGGGTGACATACTGTCGACCCATTGCTTCTTTCTCCTCTCTTAGTTTCCTTTCTTTCCGTTTTTGGCTACCTGATTTTTGAGGCATATTGCCCTCTCCGCCTCTTTACCCGCTGCTGTGGCACTGTGTCTGCGACAAACCGGAGCACTGTAGCTGATCCAGTCGGACTGAACCATTTTATGTAAATAGAGAAGGGGGGGGCGGGGGAGGTGTTAAAGTTTCCAAAACAAATAAAGTTATTGTTACAGTACATTGTAAATAAATATATATTTGTGATTATAAGTTAGTTAATAACTTTGTGTCATATTACTTTTTGTCAGTATTATAATTTTATTAGGGGCCTCTCTGGGCCCCTCTTAATCATGGGCCCCTAGAATCCCTCTCCTTTTTCCCCCCTTTTCGGCGCCCCTGCCTCCATATTTACTTCCGTAAACAAATAGTGCGTGCCTGCGTGGTCACGTATTACCTCAGGACCTCTTTTGCACATGCGGGTCACTTCAGGATCGCATTCAGTTCATACTCAAAACTGATAGAAGTCACATATAATGTGTAATATGAACGAGCACACAAAAAAATCGGATTTCTCCAAAAAATCCGAATTGTGCATCAAGACCTGCTGTCTGAACGTAGCCTAAGTCACAATGTGACACATACCTGGCCTGCAAAGCTATTATGTTGTGGGAGGAATCAAACAAAATATCTCAAAAAAGTCCCTTATTACCCCATTTTACGGTACCGTCCCAACTTCTCTCTTCTGATTCGGGGTTGTATAAAAGGTTCAGTTAGATGCGCAAAGCTCCCTCAGAGAGATGTGTTCATATGCCTTCAGCAGGGCTGGTCTCCCTCCTACTTCAAGCTTTGCCAATATCTCCTGATATGTGTGGCTCCTACAGATCTGGCAGTCTAATTTCAGTTGGCAGCAAGCTGCTCACGAAACCTCTCACCAGGCTGCTGGAGAATTTATTCCAAACTCTTATAAACTCAGACCAGACAGGCTTCGTTCATGAACTTTATTCAATCAGAAATGCGAAAAGACTTTTGAATATTGTGCAGTTTACCACTCAAAAGAAACAGAAGGCATTGGCTGTCTTTCTTGATGCTGACAAAGCCTCCAATGGGGTGGGAGGGGTTATGCGTTTGATGGGTTGGTGAGGCGTAAACTGGGGGGGGTGGAGCCTCCTTAACCCGTTCCCCACCATTGACGAGATTCTCTGTCAATTATGACAGAATGCTTCCTCTGTCATTAACAAGAAATGATTGCAATCAGAGTTTCTACTGTTACATGGTGGGGGGACAAGGATACAGATCTTCCAACAGCAGTAAGTACTGAAAGATCAATTAATATTATCAAAAATGCTGGCAGTGGCTGTCAACTTAAAAAAAGTACACCGGCGGGAAATTGTTGAATGTATCCGAACTATGAGTCATTCACCAACCTCAACTGTCAAAATGAATAGATGGTGTAGTGAAGCTTTTCCTGTGGCAAGAGGTGTTCATCAGTGGCGCATAAAATCACCATGTGCATGGACAATACTGCCCTGTCAAGCCAGACGGCAGTATCTTCAAAGGTGGTGCTGCATCAGTATGGGAAAGTTGCCCATGAAAGCTTTTGATTCCTGACCATACTGACTGTGTGGAGAGATGTATGTGGGCCTAGAAAATGCATTTGTTTTTTGTATCATATGTGCTCGGACAGATGTGGGCCAAATTTAGATGAGCACCCCCCTAAAACCAACATATGGGGATAAATCAATGAATAACTCCCAATTATCACAGTGCTAGTTCTAAAATGTATAACTGTTATTGTTGCTGCCATTCCAAGGAACAATTTGACACCAAACATGCCCTAATTGCTTTGAAAATATAAGACCCAGAAGGAACTGAAGCCATAAAGAGCATAATTTGGCTACATTTTTCATCACAAATTGAAAGTTTAACATTAAAATTAATATAGTTCCCAAAGTGATCCACCCTAAATATTTGGTAAAAAGTAGGTGCAGTATGGCAAGTTCATTTGCACAAAATTTCAAGAAATTCTTTCACCGGTAACAATGTAGTAGGACGGCTGAATGCACACCATCCTGGGAAAGTGCTGATGTTGATTTTTCCTGAACTTTCTCTGGAATACTTACAGACTTTGGCATGTGGATGTTATCAGATCAAACAGGCACCAGGATACATAGCTGAACACTGTAAGGATGAGGGAGACGATGGAGTTTGGATGTACAAACACCTTGATAACCTTATATGTTGTCAGATACATTCACATCACAGGAGTCAAACTAAGTACAACATATGGATTAAGTTTGATGTTGCTCTAGTTAATGACCCTATTACAGACTATTATTGCACATGCCCTGCAGGGAAAAGAACAAACGGCATGTGTGCGCATGTTGCAAGTGTATTATACTACCTGGGTTATTTCAGGTCTCAAACCAAAGACATTCAGCCTTACACACATATGCATTTCGACAAGCTCTCAACAAATGAAAAGAAAAATATAATTAGTGGCTTAGATGTCAACTTAAGATTAGATATTCGACTACTTGAACCACAACATATTGCTGACCATAAATCTTTCATCTTTATAAAACACAATACACATGATACATGCTGGATCTTTTCAAGAGAGATCTGATCCAGAAGAGATCCAGATATAATCTCTGCTTTTTAAAATTATTCCTATGATGGTAAAGGCCCTAAAAAACGAATACTGGATCCACTGTGATCTATTTATTCACTGTTTTCATGATCTACTTCACCTTTGCCTCCAAATGGCTTTTTAGATTTTCTTCTCTTTTCTGAGGATGGTGTACATACAGCCGTCCTACTACACTGTTACCGGTGAAAGAATTTCTTGAAACTTTGTGCAAACGAACTTGGCATACTGCATCTACTTTTTACCAAATATTTAGGGTGGATCACTTTGGGAACTATATTAATTTTAATGTTAAACTTTCAATTTGTGATGAAAAATGTAGCCAAATTATGCTTTTTACGGCTTTAATTCCTCCTGCACTGTTTTAAACATGCATCTTTTTTGCCGGTCAATTTAACTGGCAACTCTTTTGCCAGTTATTTTAACTGTAATTTTACAACAACAATTACAACAGAGGTTCCGTGTATGTTAAGCGCGAACCACAGTTAAATGCGCGCAGGACTCCACTTACAGTTAAAATAAATGGCAAAAAAGGTGCAAGTTTATAACAATGTGGGTCTCATATTTTCAAAGCAATTAAGCCATGTTTGGTGTCAAATTGTTCCTTGGAATGGCAGCAACAATAACAGTTATGAATTTTAGAACCAGCACTGTGATAATTGGGAGTTATTCATTGATTTATCCTCATATGTTGGTTTTAGGGGGGTGCTCATCTAAATTTGGCCCACGCCTGTCCTAGCACATATGATACAAAAAACAAATGCATTTTCTAGGCCCACATACATCTCTCCACACAGTCAGTAGGTAAGGAATCAAAAGCTTTCATGGGCAACTTTCCCATACTGATGCAGCACCACCTTCCTCAAAATTGGGAAAACCTGCCATTAACCCTTTACAGCACCAGCTCCATCTATTTTTAGTAGAGATCAGCCTGATCAAAACACATTTACAGAGTTTTTGCATGTGCAAGTTAGCATTAACTACAACAGTAGGGCAGGAGGTAAAACTTTAAGGCCAATTTTCTCAGTTTCACTATTTTGCAGATACTGCTGCCTGGCTTGACAGGGCAGAATATTCTTAATTTTTTTTGTTCCCTGAGATATCAATTTCTGCTATCCAGACTGTTTTTAGTGAATTTAATGCCATATCTGCCTACAAGGTTAATTTGACCAAATCTGAATGGTCGGTTTCCTGTTTCACGTATCTGCGAATGAAAGTACCCCACATTTCACAGACCTTGTTGCGAGGGACGGGTGGACACCAGGTGCAAGACTCTGGACTTGACTCAGGGTTTTTAATCAAAAAGAAAAGAAAACAGGCACGATGGCCAAATGAAAAACTTGGCCCAGAGGGTTGCAAAAATCCAACTAAAGAATGCTTCGCAGAGCAACAAACCAAAATACGAAACAAGAAAACAAAAGCCACTAGAAACTCTTGGGAAGAATACCAATAAACAAAAATAAACTATGACTGCGATGGCACAAGGCACATGCGATATACCAAACAAGAGCTATGGCAAAGACTATGAATACAAGCAAGGAGCACATTAGAAAACACTATGAAGGAGGTAGGAATGAGACAATGGGTGCATCTCAAAGCATCGGCTGCAGCTTTCGAAGGCTGCATTTTTAGGGGTCGTCACTGACTTCCATCCACCAAACTCATATTTAGGGTAAGGGATTTGGTTAAATTTAGGGTTGGGGTTTGGTTTGGGGCTAGGTTAAAAGTTAGGGGTTAGAGTTACCAGATCACCATTGAAAAAGAGACTTTGGTCTCAACTGGTTTTATCTGGTTAAATTAAAGGATTTGATTGAGTTTAGGTTACAGTTAGGGAAATCAATGACGACTCGCTTAAACCAAAGCTGTTTAACAGAGATGAAATGATGTCATGTCACTTTGGCAGATGGAATTAAGAGACGATCCCTAAAAATGCAGCCTTCGAAGGACGCAGCCTACGCTTTGAGATGCACTTTCTGTCTGCCAGCCAACTCCAGCCTCTCCGCAGATATAGCAGAGAAAATGATGAGACAATGAGGATCACCTGTAGAGCGACAGGGAGATATAAGATCGCTTAATTACTTGGCACAAGGACGAGAGAAGAAAACACATGTGGCGAGACGTGACAATAAGAGCAGGAATTTGTTCATCAAGAAGATGAGCGTGTTGCAGCATATAAGAGCCCAATAAGATATGAACAGTTAAAGCGTTAAACTAGTAAGCAGTAAAGCACAGGTAAAATGGTCATTGTCATTAACTGGTCATGGTCACTGAAGGAGCAACAACTCCGAACAGCGACTGCACGCAATACAGGCAATACAGGAAAACAACAGAGTCAGGAGAAAAGCTGAGTGATAAACTTTCTCACAAACTCTGTAATAGAGCCCTTTTTTTTTTTTTTTTTAAAATGGGTAAAACGGGAAGAAGCGACAAACCAAGCCCGCCGGATCTTACATCAATTGTGGAGACCCTCGAAGAAATGAGAAATGAAATGAGGGAGAGGTGGGACAGTATGAAGGAGCAGCTGGACCAGCTTTTGAAGGAAAACGGTGATCTCAAAACAGAGATTGCCAAGAAAGACACACAGATTAAATCTTTATCAAACAAACTGGAGGAGCTGGAGCAACAAGAGAAACGTAACGATGTAATCCTGACAGGGCTCAAAATCAAACCCAGGAGTTATGCCAGGGCAGCAGCGAATGACGACGATGGAGGCGAGGAGGACAATAAATCTGTGGAAATGCAGGTGATGGAATTCCTTCGGGCCAAAAGTATTTCTCTGGACCCCAGCAATGTGGATTCATGTTATCTGCTACCGAAAAGGAGTGGAAGCGGAGACCGGAGTGCAGCAAGGGCCGTGTTGTTACAACTTACAAGCAACAGGCACAAAATCTCTCTGTTGAAGCAAGGGAAAAATCTCAAAGGATCCAATGTTTTCATAAATGAAAACCTCACCAAGCACAATGTAACCATCGCATGGAAAGCTCGTCAACTAAAGAAAGCGGGGAAGATACACAGCACTTGGTCGGCTAACTGCAGAATTTTCATCAAACCAAATGGGTCTTCACCGGAAACTACCAGACTGGTGCTGATCAAGATGATGCAGGATCTGGAGAATTTTTGACCACTGAGGCAGGTTAAAATCCCTGACAAATCTCTATGAGCAGTTATCTGATGAACCAAACTGTAGATCAGGAAACTGACTTTTTAACAACAAGTCACCATCATTCAGGAATAGACCCTAATGAAGAAATTGATCCGGATAACCATTTTTTCTACAACGAAACAAACGCATGCGGATACTTTACTGTAGACAAATTTAACAAGAACATTCAAGTGGAAGGGAGTTTGTCCATTATCCACTTCAATAGTAGGAGTCTATATGCAAACTTTGACCAAATAAAGGAATACCTTCTGTCATTTGCTAATCCGTTCAACATCATTGCATTATCGGAAACTTGGAATAAAGAAGAAAAGGACAAGGACTTCTACATGGAGGGTTACAACTTTGTGTGTAAGAGCAGACTGAATAAAGCTGGTGGGGGTGTTGGACTATTTATTGATGAGGCCATAAACTTCCAGGTACTAGAATGCAAATCAAATGTTGTGGAAAATGTAATGGAATGCCTTACAATTGAGATTCCTAGGTTGAAAGGTAAAAATACGGTTATTTGTTGTGTGTACAGAGCACCGGATTCGCAAATTGATGTTTTTAGTAAATGTATGGGTGAATTACTTGTCAATATGAACCAGAAAAATGTTTTTATGTGTGGGGACTTTAATATTGACTTGATAAATCCAAATAATAGCTCTATAATAGAGGATTATATTAACACCATGTATGCCATGGGTATGCAACCATTAATCACAAAACCAAGCAGGATTACTAGACACAGTGCCACCTTGATAGATAATGTGTATACTAATGTATTAGATTCTGAAATATTTAGTGGCATCATGATAAATGACATTACTGATCATCTACCAGTTTTTGCTATTTGTAACTGCAAATTAGATAAAAGGGACCAGGCTAGATCGAAAACCCTGGAACACACAGAAATCAGAATTAAAAGCGAAAAAAGGCTAAAGAAACTAGAATCAGATATGTTGAACCAGAAATGGGATCATGTATTAGCAGAGAACGATCCAAATAGAGCCTATGAAGCTTTTCTATGGACAGTAAACTCCCTGTATGATAAACACTGTCTAGTCAAAACAACGAACAAACTGAAGCAAAACAAAGAGAGAAGACCTTGGGTTTCAAAAGTACTGGCAAATGCCTGTAAGAAGAAAAATACATTGTATAAACAGTTTCTGAGAGAAAGAACTGAGAAAGCAGAAATTAGGTACAAAAATTACAGAAACAAAATGACACATTTACTAAGGAAACATAAAAAAAGAGTATTATGAAAAGCTTTTTATTAGAAAAATAAACATTACACCAGAAATCTCTGGAATATAATAAAGAACGTCTCTGGGAGGACACCGAGGAGGAGTACCCTGCATTCTTTAATATAAATGGCAAAAAGGTAGAGAACATGGAATTGGTCATGGAGAATTTTAACAGTTATTTTGTGAATGTTGGGCCAGAAGGGTATTAAATCCTCACACCTAAGATGGGACTACCTTGACAAGGATGAGGAAATCCAAGACACAATGACATTAACTCCTGTTACCGAAGCTGAAATCAGATCAATTCTGAAAAAATTTTACAGCTAAGACATCTGTTGATGTAAACCAATTAGATATGAAATTACTGAAAACACTAACTAACGCAATTGTAACTCCACTTACGCATATATGCAATCTATCCTTTCTCCACGGAGTGTTTCCAGATAAAATGAAGATAGCGAAAGTTATCCCTCTCTACAAAAGTGGGGATAAATATGATTTCTCAAACTATCGTCCTGTCTCGATTTTACCTCAATGCTCGAAAGGTCCTAGAAAAGCTCTTCAATGACAGATTGGACAAGTACATTGATAAACACAAACTACTGTGTGACAGTCAGTATGGGTTCAGGAAAAAAGCATTCGACAGCACTAGCCCTAACAGAATTTATTGAAATGATTAAAGATTCACTAGATTCAAACTTATATTCTATAGGCATATTTATTGATCTGAAGAAAGCATTCGACACTATGAATCACGATATATTGATTGAAAAACTTTACAAATATGGATTAAGAGGGACCGCATTAAAATGGATCAAAAATTACTTAACAAGTAGGACGCAATTTGTGCAGATGGGCAATAGCAAATCGAATTGCTTGGACATTACCTGTGGAATTCCTCAGGGCTCGGTCATAGGTCCCAAGTTGTTCATAATTTACATAAATGACATTGTTAAGGTGTCCGATAGCCTAAAACTAATTTTATTTGCAGACGACACGACTATTTTTTGCTCAGGTGTCGATCTCAAACAATTGACAAAATTGGTTAATAAAGAAATGTCTAAACTTCACACGTGGTTTAATGTAAACAAATTATCACTAAATCTTACAAAGACCAAATTTATGATATTTGGGAAAAAAGGCCTAAAGGACGACATAGACTTAAAGGTAAATGGTACCAGCATTGAAAGGGTAAACGAATTTAAAGTCATGGGAGTTATGTTAGATAATCTCTTAAGCTGGAAACCACATGTAAACTTGGTTCAAAGAAAGTTAGCTAAAAGCGTGTCTATTCTTTGGAAAATGCAGAAATTATTAAAACACAAGTCTCTTAAAATAATCTATTCAGCACTCATAGCACCCCACTTACACTACTGCGCTGAAGTATGGGGACACACTTATAATAATACAATAGAATCATTGTTTAAACTCCAAAAAAAAGGCCCTTAGAATTATTCATAACGTTCCTATGGAACTCATACAAACGATTTATTTATTAAGGCAAAGTTTCTTAAATTGCAGGATATAATAAAATTCAACTCCTTGCAAATTGTATATTTAGGATACCACAAAGAATTGCCTAGAAATATACAATGCCTATTTCTCCAGCGTGAATGTATTCATGACCTAAGAGGCAGAATGTTGTTGCAAACGAGAAGGGTCAAATCGACTCGGAGTGAGCACTCCTTATCTGTGGCTGGAGTCAGTGCATGGAACATACTTGAAGACAATATTAGAATGGCAGACAATCTGAAGGACTTTAAGTATCTTTTGAAATGTGCATGTTTGAATAACTATAACGTATCCAACAAAATGGCATTGGATAAATTAAACGGAACCATAACGGGCATAAACAATAGGGGTTGTTTATAGACACTCAGCTATATTGTGATTAAAATTCTTCATGATGTCTCATAAATCTCTATGATCTTATGTTGTGACGTTTAAATCGTAGTGTAAATGGACACTCAGCTCTGTTGTGATTTATAAATCTTTATGATATCTTAACCATAATCAAAATGTTTTTCTGGGAGTTGGGGGCGGGACTTTGACAAGCGATTTCGCTTCTCCCGCGACCCTTTCGGTCATGATACATGTTGTGTTGAAATTGTCATGGAACGACTGTACAATCATGCCGAAATGAAAAAAACAAACAAATAAATAAATAAATAAAATTGTAGCGAAAGCAGGAAGCATGCGAGTTAAACCCCTGTCTAAATTAGTAATGATTAGTATGTGCCTGTCTAATGAAAACACCCCCCGTGACTAATTAGTAAGTTGTTAGTAATCAATTTAAAATAATAAACAAGCATGAAGACTAGGAAGCCCGGAAGAAAGTAACGTAAGAAGGAAGGCTGAAACCATAAGCCACTCCTGAATGTAGTGCGAGAAGTAAAACATGGATACAGCCACGCAGACACTGGAGAGGCGGATTGGCTGGGCAGACTGGGGACGAGACCTGGCGAGGAACAAAACATGGCAAGAATAAAAACACATGATAAAGAACAATGAATAATGAAACCTGATACAAAAAACTGTTAAAACCCCCCGCAGTTTCCTGGCAGACGGCACAAGACAATGGAAACACAACAGATCTGTGGAAACTCGATTTTGCCCCAATTTGCGCATCAGTTATGAAGACCCAGCATGATGGCATTACCTATCATTGCCCTTGATTGGTTGAATCTATTTCAGAAAGATGAAAATCCTCCCTACAATTTTATATCATATGCAGATGCACAAACTGTACTTAGGAGAATCAAACAAGACTTAGAAAAGGCATTTTTTTATTTCTATTTGGCATGGCAAAAAACTGAGAGAGGCTTGAAGGCCCTCAATATGTCTGCAGGTGCACAGCAAATTAGCCACTACAAACCAGTTCAAAATCTGTCCTTTGTGACATCACAAGGGGGAATGATGGAATGACCGTCCAGAACAATGACGGAACTGATAAACTGATTGTCTGAAGTTGATCTGTCCCTCTTGCCTCCTTCCCCTTGTGATGTCAAGAAGGAACAGATTTTTAAATGGCTTGTTATGGTTAATTGGCTGCGCAACTGGTGGTCAAATAGGGCTCAACCACTGACAGTGTCTGTGTCTAATTTGGTATTCAACATCTGGGCCTGTTATCCTGGTCACTTTTGGCTATGATTACATACCTATCTTAAGATAGAGACTTGTATTCATTCCTGAGTTTGCTCTCCACACTACTCGTGGAGTCTGGTCGTTTGTGATACAAATAGGATAAATTAAGAAGTAAAGCACAATCTTGTTTTATCTGACAGAATCAGGGTCTAGCATGATATAATTAAATGCCTGTGAAGATAGAATGTGAAATCCTCATTCTCTCCTATAGTCCAAAATCCAGACTCTCCTGCAGGCACCGACTCATCTGCGCTCTCTATTTGGCAGGACAAGGGGATTCATGAACTCAGTGAATTATTTAAAGATAACGCTGCACTGTCCTTCCAGCAGTTACAAGAGATATTACATATTCCCAGGGGACATTTCTGTGCACATCTGCAAATGGGGCAATTTATATCTTCTCTGGTTACTTCCTTTCCCTGCACTGCAAAAAACAATAAGATAAAAATACTAGGTAAGATGAATTTACTTATTTTAAGACTTAAAACACTTATTTTATCACCATTTTTCTTAGTGAGACAAAAAAAAATTCTTGCTTTTAGGTAATTTTCACTAGCTTGCCAATGGGGTAAGTAAATTTCACTTGTCAAGTCAAATAGTAACTTGTTTTAAGTATTTTTTTCTGACAACAAGTTACTATTTGACTTGACAAGTGAAATTTACTTACCCCATTGGCAAGCTAGTGAAAATTACCTAAAAGCAAGAATTTTTTTTTTCTAACTAAGAAACATGGTGATAGAAATAAGTGTTTTATGTCTTAAAATAAGTAAATTCATCTTCCCTAGTATTTTTATCGTATCATTTTTTGCAGCGTGTAGTGACAGAGAGAGATTTATCTTGGAGCGTCACAATGGAAAACATTTTATATCATAACTTTATTCACATCTCTGTTCCACTGAGCCGGGAGTGGCCACATATTTCTTGTAAATGGGAAAGAGATTTTGGTGCTGAATATGCGGAAGATGATTGGCAGGCAGCTGTAGACTTGATCAGATCCACAGTAAATTGTAACTGACTGAGGGAGACTCAGTGTAAGATTCTTCACAAGCTGAATCTCACCCCTTACCTCACGCAAAATCAACTCTTCCCTCTCTCCTCTCTGTGTTAAACACCATTCTGATAAAGGGACAGATTTCTATTGCTTCTGCGAATTACATATATTCACAAGGTAATTGGAGGGATTTGTAAAATAAAAACAAGATTTTTAACACCCGCTCCCATAAGAGATTACAAGCTGTCTTAAAATTAAAAGACAGGCTGGTGTAACATTTGTCCTTCATACAGAGTGTAGGTGCATGAAGGCCAGGTAGTTGAGGACTGAACTCGGGTTCAAGGATGGACTTGGTTATGTTTAATGACCAACTGCAAGGCAGAAGGCACAAACGTCGAAATACAAAACAAAAAGGAACTGAGGTTCCTAAATAGGCGCACTATGAGTAACACAAAGTCTGGGCTACACTACGGTAACACTGTATTACAAATAGGAAAGAAAATAGGAATCAAGGTTCCAAAATATTGCGTGCTGAATAAAAGCAACAAACAGTACGAGTGTTTAGGTTTTAGTATAACTTCGTGAATTCAGAGAATAAGCCTTACACAGACTTCTATATCAAACAGGCATGAGGTTACACAGACTTCACTAAGAGACTGCAGGAAGCTCAGTCTTAAAAACACACTGCAACCACTCAGTGGAAATGGGAAACAGGAGCTGATGATAATTGGATAACGACTGAAGTGTGATCCGGGGTTTAGTAGACCGGTGAGCTGGACAGCTGGAGGCGTGGCCTTACAGCTGGTCACCTGTTACTGAATAATTTACCTGCAGACCTGCAAACCTTATCTAAAGGGCGAGCACTTTTCTGAACGAAAAACCCCACTCGTAACCCCAGTTAGCACACAACACGATGAGGCACCGGATGACTGGTTATCTTAAACTCAAATATTCATATTGGACTAGAAACAATATTATACTTCATTTCAGATTTAATAAGTAGCTTGTTTGATGGCTGTTAAGGATTAATTTTTTTTTTTTGCAATCTTATTCCATTATTTTCCTGTATTTTTGTTGGATGTGCTACTTTGCTATCTGGCCCGGAGGGTATTGTGTAATGTTTAATGTTTCATGCTGCTCCTTGTTTAAACACAGTAAGAATCATTTTTTAAAAAGCCATTTATGATAGAATAAATACTCAAGCAGCAGACTCCTGCTTAATTTCTTATTGCTGTGTTTTAACAAGCACTGACAGATCTGGTCAGCTGACCAGAGACAGTGTTGTGAAATACAGTGTTGAAATACAGTGTTAGATATCCAGCAGTGGAGGATGGGCACCTGCACACTGGTCAGGAGAACAGCGATCTGACCGTAGACAGTGTTTTGAAATACAGGGTTGAAATACAGTGTTAGATTCCAGCAGTGGAGGATGGGCACTTGCACACTGGTCAGGGGAGCAGAGATCTGACCGTAGACAGTGTTGTGAAATACAGTGTTGAAATACAGTGTTAGAATCCAGCAGAGGAGGATGGGCACCTGCACACTGGTCAGGGGAACAGAGATCTGACCGTAGACAGTACTGTGAAATACAGTGTTAGACTCCAGCAGTAGAGGATGGGCACTTGCATACTGGTCAGGGGAGCAGAGATCTGACCGTAGACAGTGTTGTGAAATACAGTGTTGAAATACAGTGTTAGACTACAGCAGTGGAGGATGGGCACCTGCACACTGGTCAGGGGAACAGAGTTCTGACCGTAGACAGTGTTGTGAAATACAGTGTTGAAATACAGTGTTAGACTACAGCAGTGGAGGATGGGCACCTGCACACTGGTCAGGGGAACAGAGATCTGACCGTAGACAGTGTTGTGGAATACAGTGTTGAAATACAGTGTTAGACTCCAGCAATGGAGGATTTGCACTTGCACACTGGTCAGTGGGGAACAGAGATCTGACCGCAATGGAGGTGTTGTCAGGGGAATACAGTGTTGAAATACAGTGTTAGACTCCAGCAATGGAGGATTTGCACTTGCACACTGGTCAGGGGAACAGAGATCTGACCGTAGACAGTGTTGTGAAATACAGTGTCAGACTCCTGCAGTGGTGGATGGGCGCCTGCACACTGGTCAGGGGAACAGAGATCTGACAGTAGACAGTGTTGAAATACAGTGTTAGACTCCAGCAGAGGAGGATGGGCACCTGCATACTGGTCAGGGAACAGAGATCTGACCGTAGACAGTGTTGTGAAATACAGTGTTGAAATACAGTGTTAGACTCCAGCAGTGGAGGATAGGCACCTGCACACTGGTCAGGGGAACAGACATCTGACCATAGACAGTGTTGTGAAATACAGTGTTGAAATACAGTGTTAGACTCCAGCAGAGGAGGATAGGCACCTGCACACTGGTCAGGGGAACAGAGACGCACAAACATACCAGCTGTGATGTAAAGCAGCACTTTCAGTTATTCCTCATATCACCTTTTACTCATTAATCTTCTGTGATTAAAGCAGCTCAAACTGCTTTATGTATCGACTCAATATGAACTTTAACTCAGAAACAATGCCTGTGTATTTTTGACTTTGGTAAGCAGTGGAAGTTTTATTTTTTTATGATTAAAGTTGGATGCTGGCCGTGAGCCTGTGTTAGACACAGAGCTCACAGAGAGAATGTCTGAGGAGACTCTCATGTTCCGCTTTGATTTATAATGAGCTCTGTGGTTTACTGTTTCCTGTGCCGTTATTTATTTTGTGTGTGTGTGTGTAACCCCTTATATTCTTTTTCTAATCTAATCTACAAATGTTTGTACAATGTATTGCACTTTATGATTTGTTGTTTATCAGCCCAATAAAAGCTGTTATTATGAATGATGAATCGTCTGATGGGTCACTGGGGATTTATTGTTAATGGTGGTAATCAGGGGATGATGGGAATTTGGCTGAGGGCCCCAGCTCGGTTAGGGGGCTCTCAGCTTAAACACCTCTTACCTCCACACCTGCCCAAGTTTACTGGTTTTGATCTTCCTTCAGTGCGACATGTGTTTGATTCTCAGTTTTGCACAGGGTCTGATATCCCTGTGATCATTCATTCAGTGACTGAAACGAGTCTCTGCCTTTGGCATGTGGAGAAAAGACATGACCCCAAGATTATATAAAAATACCTCAATGAAAAGCCTTTCTGAAAAATGTACCATGAACATCAGTGATCTGTCAGAAATGTAATCACTTGCGTGAGCACCTTTCACATTTAAAACTGCTTCAGTCTCTTAGCTACACAAAAAATTTAACTTAAATTTAAACTTAAAAAAAAAAAAAAAAAATGCCCAATAAGGAGAAGAAAAATCCTCAAATGGTGGTAAAAAAAAAAAAACTAAAACTCCCCTGTGGGAATAAATCTCAGGAGGAACCCGACTATAGTCGGGGAGCCCATCCCCCGCGGGCCGGCTAACTGTAATGCAGGTTAGACTGAGATCCGATCAGAGATCTGATCAGAAATCCTAGCAGTAGCATTTGTAGTTCCAGGATGAGGCAAGTTGTGGGTGTGAACCAGATCAAGGAAGCATTCCCCCCCCCCCCTTGTTTTTTATTTAATTATTTGAAAATATGTTTTAATTTCTCAAATATGCTCTTTTCTGTTACAAACCAGGCCCATACAGGGATTATTGGATCAATCATAAGCCACGAGGGGGAAGAGCAGAGCTGGAAGATGGCTTGGAGAACTTGCCGTACCTAATAATTTGCTCATCAGTAATTTAGCTCACTAGATGAGACAGCAGGGAGGCAAACTAGAATTTAGAGTAAGATGTTAGAGTCATGCCTATTAGTAAAATGATCAAACCCCAACTGAGCCAAAACCCCCAACCTTTATACATAGCACAATCAGTGGCTACAGCTAATCGCACAAAGGGAATAACGAGCCAATTAATTAACAGGGACAACCCACAAGACTGTTGGGACAGGGCAAGAGCCAATTAAGCAGAGACAGGAGTTGTGACACCTCTGTATCAATTCACTCCAGCAGACTGCAGAAAAGAAAAAAACACCCAAGCAAAATTTACATGAAGTATTTTAGCGTGCCCCGGAAGGTCCCGGAAGTCGCCCGTATTCCATGAGCAACTCCCTAACCCCGGAAAGCTTTCTCAATTTACCTGAAAGTCAACTATAAAGAGTAAATGATATAAATTTGTATTATTATGCTACTCCACTCCCAATTTTTTTCGAGTGAACCCCCTCTCCCCTCAGTACTGCAGGTCACACCACAATCACACAGAACCTCACCCCACATCTCCACATACTTTACAGTGCTGATGTACCCCATAGCTCTTCTCATAGAATTAATTTTTGTGTCATTGCGGTGTCTGCTCTGCACAGTACTGCATGTACTGTATGTTGTTTTTGATGTGGGCAGTTATTTTGGACCGCTTTTAATCTTATAAGGTTTATATTCAGGTTTATCTTTCAACCATCAGAAGCTGGGAGTTCTCCTCTCTGCCTGTAGGAGGCTGTAGTTCTCTCTAACCTCTATTGCTGAAGGCTCTCCAATATATAGCCCAGATAGCAAAAGACATTAATTCAATGTTGGATTTTGGTCAGATTGGTTAATTTTGGTTGAGGTTGAAAAATCTATGTTGATTCAATGTTAAATTACAGTTACCATTTCAACGTTTGAAAAACTGCTGTTGAATCAATGTATTATAGATGATGATTTTTCAATGTTGAAATGCCCTACAATGAATTGAGTTCGTTCCAATGGTGCTGATGGGGGAATGCTCGAAGGTGCTTCCTCCACCTAAGCCAGGCAGGAAACCTTAAAAGATCAAAAGAAAAGGTGTGTGCTAAAATGTACAATAGAAGAACAAAAGTGTAATTTCTTTTGAATCTTTAATAAATAACTAAATGAATAATGGTCTGTTTTATTGTTTTTTTGTAATAGAGCATGTAGTAAAGCAGCTGTTCTCAACCTTGGTTTCTTAAAAAAATGGAAATAGCCAATCTACAAGCTCTCAACCCATTTTCGAATATTCACCTATGAAATAATTATAATCAAGTATGGGGTCCCCCAAAACATGTCCCTGTAAAGTGGGGTCTTTGTATAAAACGGTTGAGAACCACTGCAGTATAGCATACTTAAAGGAGCACTATACTGACCTACACGTTTTGACTTAATCTTATAGTAATTAACTCCAACATAATATCCACGGTCGATTTTTTGTCCATACATACCCCCTGTTCTTTTAAATGACCATTAATTAGCCGGAATTGCTGTTTCCAGGAGGCCGCCATTAACGCCACAAGTGGCATGAGAACTTGCGAGATCATAACGTCACTGCGGCTGCCACATGCATTCATGTGCATGATGCATGCGATGTCAAAATGTCTGAATTCATAGATATCCAAATAAATTAGACTACCAACCAATTTAAAATTGTTCATTGAGCGAATCCACTGTTTGATTGCAAATTGAGCCAAGTAAATGGGAAGGGGATGAAAGCAATTGTCGAGTAAAGGAGGATGATTTTGAAGACCTTAACTTTGCTTAGTTCAGCACGAAGTTTGCCTGAATGTGTTTGCTTGATTATTACATTTGGCCGTTGTGTGCGAATCTTGTTCAAATATTAAATAAAAAATGTTTAAAATTTGCGGCACAGATTTGCCTGAACGTGCTTGCCCTGTCTTCGGTGCATTTGTCCATTGCTTGCAATGCAAAAATAATTTCTCTCTTACATTCACGTTTGATGCGCTTCACACAATGTTTTCTACTACAGATATTTTTAGACGCTTAAAAACCAGGGCCATCTTAACATGATTTTTATTTTTAAAGAGATCTTTTTTAATAATATGTGAAAGTTCTTTAACAATAGGTGAAATTCAGAGGTCTGCTATTTATTCAGATTACTGACATTATTTCAATCTAGCACGGTAGCCTGGTTCAGTTTGTCTGCTTCTCATTATCTCTTCTAAATCATTATTGGCTTGATTTTGGTTTTGATTGGTCAGTTGGCTGAATAAATGGCTTGATTACAAGTTAGGCAAAGTACACGGGAATTGATTTAAGGTAAACTAATTATGCCAAGGTGAAGGAGGCTGTCCAGCCTCGCTGGTAATTAGCGGACTTCAAATCATAGTTTTCTTCCCGGAAGCATTTCAAATGGCCTCTGATGTTAGTTCACCTCTAAATTAAAGTTGTGTCATATGGAAAAAGGTAATAATCAAGCTCGTCTGTCTGCCCCATAGAGGAAGCGGGAATATCTCGGTTATTCAACAATCTCAACGCAGGACCGCAGGACAATGGAAATTCATGGTGCTGACAGCCGCACTGACGTCACGATTAGGGTCTCCCCAAGCGGATCGAGGGTGAATTTTCGTCTGCTGTGGTGAAAACGGTGCGGTCCACTAGTTTTGTAAAATCCTCATAAAAATTAAAGAAATCGCAAAATAAAGAAAACAAAGTTGTAGGAGCTTTTTTCATGATATATTGAAATAATAACACCCAACTTTCCCAGTCATGATAGTCCTCCTTTAATGGACCATTTCAGCATTTTAACCTTCGTCTGTATGTTTTTAATATGCTTTATTTAAAAAATAATCATTTTACTCTATTTGGTGTTTTAAAGTTCTGCGGGGGTTGCTCCAAACTGGTCTATTAGTGACATCATGTAAGGGTTTAGCCTTGCAGTCCCTCCCCTGCTGCATTCCTTCACCTCCACCTTTGACGGGCATCAGGTGTGGCCTGTTAAGGTGGAGGTGTGGGCAGAGTATATAAGGGCTGGTTGCCTCTGCATTTTATTCTGTTCTGGCGTTTGTGACCTATGCTGCTCTGTATTTAGCTCTGTTTTGTTTTTATAAATTAAACCTCCACTTTTTTCTAACCAGCCTGGCATTTGAGCCTTTTGTTTATTTAGGCCCTGGGTCCTAGCTCCCGCCGGACTGCCATTTGGCATCTGGCGGGCAGTAAATCCATGACACATCTTTGCCATTCAGGCATATTGCAGTGATATCACTGACTAGTAGACTACTTTGGCATGCTCCTTGTTGAACAATACCATAAATAAAGCAATAAAGTGATTATTTTTTTAATGAGGCATATTAAAAACATACAGAGGAGGGTTTAAAAGTGTTGAAAGGGCCCTTTAATAATAACATTGTTTTAATGTATAACTATTCAAAAAAAGTAGGGGATATTGGATTTACAAGTACCATGAAATGCAGATCATGAGGTCAGGAAGGAAACAAATGACATAATAACATTAAGGAAACATTTGTCAATTTATTCAAACCCTGTGTACAGTCAGTAAAGGACAGATTCTCCAGAATAAGGGTCGACACAAAAACACAGGGTCACACAGCAAATTTACCACCATTGTGAAACAGAGTCAGTAGCGGTAAAACCCCCTCGTTTGGCTAGACAAGCTCGAATTCGCATGGCATACCCTAACGAGACGCCCCAGGTCATTTTGGGGAACGTTATTCCATTCCTGTTGCAATGCTGCAGCAAGTTCTTGGACATTGGCAGGAGGTTGTTGACATTGGCGAAGTCGCTGTCCAAGCATGTCCCAGACATGCTCGATGGGGGAAAGGTCCGGACTGAGTGCTAGATGGTAATGTGGTGATATTCTGCTGCTGGAGGTAATCTGTAACGATCCTGGCCCTATGACATCTGGCATTGTCATCTTGAAAATGAAACGGCGGCCATAACGACGCGGCAAACGGCACAACATGGGGTGCCAAGATGTTGTCCCGGTAGTACTGCCCTGTGACACGTCCAGCAACAACATGCAAGTCTGTTCTGCCGGCAGCAGTGATGCCTCCCCACACCATTACAGATCCACCCCATACGGATCATGTCTAATGACGTTAACGTCATGGAAACGTTCGTTACGCCGGCGCCAAACCCTCCTGCGTCTGTCAAGGAAGTCCACAGTGAACCTCGACTCATCTGAGAACATTACGTTGTTCCATCGGCGATTATCCCAGCGTTGATGATGACGACACCATTGAGTCTGGCCCTAATGTGACGATCCCTCAAACAGGGAATGACACGAGGACGCCGGGCGTGTAAGTGAAATCTGTGCAGACGATTCCTGATGGTCTGGCCACTCACTACCAAGCCAGTATCCCTTGAAGTTGAGACCTTATCTGATTTGCTGTTACCATACGATTTCTCAAGACAATAGTGCGGCTGAATCTGTCCTGAGCCTGAGTTGTTGCCCTTGGTCGACCGGATCGTGGGTCTATCCTGAACAGACCCTGTAGCACGATGTCTGGACCATAATCTGCTGATGACAGACTGGGAAACATTCATTGCCCTTGCCACAACGACCTGTCTTGTGCCAACCTGTAGCATGCCAAGGGCACGTAACCTCTCCTCCTGTGTTAGACGCAAGATGGTCTCTGTTTAATTAACGACTTCAACCACTGATAATCTGATGCTTTTCTTCAAAATCTTCCTTTACAGTGGCTATAACCTCCCAATTCAGAGTCATGCAAATTTGTGGCACAACCCCTTGATCATCAATAGCATCCCGTGCAGATCGTGAGAGTGTCATTGATGTGTTTGGGTGATGAATTTCTTTGGAAATGCTTCCTCAGTAAGGAACTATACAACATGGTTTCGTATCCCTTTGTATATGTGAAAATTTTGATCTCAAAATAAAATATCCCCTACTTTTTTTGAATAGTATATAATGCAATGCATATATATAGTTGAATCAATGTTGATGCAATTCTACATTCTTTCAATGTTGATCATATCATGGTTGAATCAAGGTTGATTCATTGTCAGAATTGATTGGAAAGTCAACGTTATTTCCATGTTGATCATAGCGAGCACTTCAATGTTTTTTTTTTCAATATCTGACATCAATGTTGATTGCAATCTTCAGCCTGACAATATCACAATGTTGCTTCAATCACTTTTTGCTATCTGGGAGGTGTGTTCCCTGGTGTTGTCATGACCTTACTGATACAGCACCTTCTCCTAAGTGACCCCACACCAGTTTGCTCCTGATCATGTGAGCAGAGCTGAGATGTGTTCATTCCTATCAGTGTGAGTCACAAATTGTGTGGCTCTTCCATCATTGACTGCCAAAGTGGTTCACAAAGTGACTGGCTTAATAGCCTGTGGCCCACATTACACTGAGATTGCAGTTAATCTCCAAAAAACGTGCTCATTGTCTGCTGATGGTTTATCTCTCGCCAGTCTGGATATTGTAATAGTGTCTGGCACGTTGCATTGCAGAAATGGAATTGGTTAAGCCCAATAAAACAGGATCATACTGCTCAGCTTAGGATGTAAAACTGAGGAAAATTTACAGTCTCTCTAAAGTTTTTTGTTGTTGTGTTTTGTCAGAATTGTTCATGGGTGGTGCGGTGGTGTCGTGGGTAGCAGTGTCACCTCACAGCAGGACGTATTGGTGTATCGATGTGCTTTTTGGGTTCTGGTAGGTGCTGCAGTTTCTTCCTTCAGTTCAAAGATATGCACATCAGGCAAATTCTGTAAACAGCCCACTGCTGTGATTGAATGCTGTGTGATCCCTGCAATGGATTTGCAGACTCTGTCCCATTGCATGCTGGGATTGGCTTAGTTCCCACTGTGACCCTGACCTGAATAAGTGGGTTAGATGATGTACTCTCGGATGTGCTGTTGATACTCAGATTGGGAATGCATAAGCAGAAAATTATGAAGTGATAAACTTTATTCTACTTCTCAAGCATCAAGTTATTTCCTGATTCCTCATATTACAACCACTGACCCAGATTAAACTGTAAAACACATTTTTGGTGAGGATTTGGAAAAATATATGAAACACAACTCAAAGGCAATTATCCACTGAATCTCATTTATGCTAAGATCAAAAACACATATATGGGGGGAAAAAAACTGTTAATTAAATTATTCAAGAAATCTACTTCTCCTTGCTGAGAAAGCAGTAGAGTTCATCAAAACTAATTGGACTGTATGTTAGAAGGGATGGTTTCACACAGTTCAATGCGTTATATAAAAAAAAACTTTTTCTCAAAGCAAAACTGACCTTTTCTGATGTATACACCAGGGATAACATCACCAGGGTTATTAGCACTGGTATTTGAACTTGTATTTTGAGTGTGAATTTAAAAGGGACACTGTACATTATAATAATAATAATAATTATTATTATTTATGCGCCAGATGTAGAAAAATGACTCATTTTGACTGCAGTCCCTGGGCGAGCTGATAAAAGCCCAGCCTAGCAGCAGCTGACTTCTGTTCGTAGAGAACTTTGAAATGATCACTTGGTTTTGAGCCAGCAGAAAAAAAAATGAAAACGAAATGAACCATCAATTTGCCAGGAGTGGACAGCATGGCGAGGAGTTTAAAAAGGTTACTCTTTGACTTGCAAATCAGAATATTTATGGATGCAAACCAGGAACTCTATCAATATTTATGAACTCAAACAGCTATATATACAGAGTAAATGATGGACACCTCCCGTCTCAGATCAGGGTCACGCCGAGGAGTTGCAATAAACGCAGAGCTAGAGCCATCGGCCATCAACTAACCCGCTAAGAAGTGTGACCACTTCATTAAATCTCCATCTGTGTGTCTGTATTTGGGCCTTTAGCTTTGTGCAAATGTTACTGAGGGTATTAATAAAACGTATTACTTAAGTATTACAGTAGTTCTCCTAAATTCATTCAGAGAACAGAGGGCCAAAAACACAAATTACATATATTAAGATAAAAAAAAGAAAAAAAATTATTTATTTATACATCCACCTGTTTTTGTTTTGTTGCCTGCAAGGAGCCCAGTTTTGTTGCAAGCACTTCAATGCATTTGACGGCAGTTCTAATTCAGCTTTGTAATGGGCAGTACTTATTAAACTCATTGTGCAGCAGTACTGATTCTCCACTGTGGGGGGCACGACTGATTCTATGCTTAAATTGGCAGTACTGGTCCAGGGCTTTAGGGGGCAGTAGTGAGTAATAGACTATATGAACCACTGTGAGGTGAAACTGCCCCCTTTGTGGGATATGGGAAGTCACCTGGCCCCAGGGTGAAAAAGTAATCCTTATACTGTATGGTACATCCACAAAATCATGTGGCAACCCTGCCCAGTACTGAGTCTTATCTGCATGCAATGGGATCCAATAAATAGATCTCTCCTGGCAAACATCACCTCATGATCTTAGCAGAAGTATTTTGTTGTGGATTAATTCTCTTCAATAGGCCTGAGGCGGGCTATTTCCCTTTGAGAACAGTAGGCCTCAGCAGGGCTTGAGAACTCACCCTGACAGATAATGCTCCCTTTCTTAGAAATGTTAGCATGAAACTTCATGGACTTCTCGCCAACACACACCACCTGGCCACATGGACGAAGAATCAGGTCACCAACATGCTTAATCACTGCACACTTAATTACTCCTTTGATGTGCCAGTTCTTTGATGTTCAGGAGGGCTGGGGGTGATATTTAATTCCTCTGGTACATTAACATTTACTCATATTTAGACAGCGACTCAATTATCATCCCTTTGACTTGTGGCCCCAGGATAGATTAAAAAAAAATAAATGAAGATGGGCTTGAAGGGTGGACTTCAGGCTTTACAGCTTTAGCCAAAACCATTGAATGACCCATGTATTAATTCCAAAGTGTTTTTATAGATTGCCCCCTCTGTTTCAGGGGGTGGAAAGTATTCCGTAAATCTAGCATGATCATAAATTAAATAGTCATTTCCGATGCTTGTTTGGAAATCCTTCTCAGTCATTGACTGCCTGAAGTCTTGAACCCGTAGACATCACCAAACGCTGGGTTTCTTTCAAGGATGAGAAAGAAAATGGGATTCACTTTACCAGGCAACCTTCTTCAGTTGCTGGAAGGTGCAGTTATGATGCTCACGAGCCCTCTGTCAGAGATTTTGGCAGTGGACAGGGGTTAGAAAGGGCACTCTGACAGGTGCTCAGCTACAAAGCACAAGCAGTATGCAATGCCCTGTATGTTGTGACTAATTCCTCATTTAAGTATCATTTAAGTTCTCTGAAACATGTGCAGCAGTTGTCCTTCTGTTGGTGTGGACCTGATGGGATAGCTTTTGTTGCCCTTTAGCACTGATGAGCTTTGGGCACCCAAAACCCTGTTGCCGGTTCATGGTTTGTCCCTTCTAGGAGCACAGCAGTGCTGACTGGGAGCACCACAGACGCCTTGGGGATTCGGAGGTGCTCTGACCCACTGGTCTGGCTATAAAGATTCTGCCCTCGTCAAAGTTACTCAGGTCCCATTCTCCAACATCCAACGCATCGTCTCTGAGAACCGACTTCAGTTACTAAGGTTTGTCTCCATACCTTAACATGTGCTTTTGTTACAAGATAATCAACATTGTTTTCTTCATCTGTGAGTGGTTTAAATGTTTTGGCTCACTGGTGTATACAACTACCTCCGGTCAACTATCATGAGGGAGATTTTCTTCCCGAAGGAAATAAATATTCTGTCATCTACGTACCTTTTAGCTTTGATCTTCCGAGCCTTTTGCCGTTTCTGAGCTCACCAGCGCGTTTTTTCTTTTAGAGATGTACCAAATAGTTCATTTGGGCTCACCTAATGTTTTTTAAGGTTTCTCTGATGGTTTTGTCCAGATTTTTCAGCCGAATAATAGCCTGCAGCACTGACAGTGACAACTCTTTGGACTTCATAACTTCATATTGATAGTTGAATAAAAGAGATTTCAAATGCAAATGCCACATTTGAAATCGAGACCTTTTATCTCCTTATTTGTCCATTGAATAATGAAGATATGATGCACATATGGCCATGGTATAGGAGTGCAGGCTTAGTCCAGTATTTTGGGGGTGCTGCTGTAATTTCTCTACCGTTAACCCGATTTGGAGATGAATCCCTCAAGTGAAAGCTGAAAATCTGAATCATGAGGTCATACTCATTACTCCATTTTTAATCCAATATGATGTGGAAGACTAATAATAGAGCAATCACTTTGTCCAGATATTTACAGGCTTGACTTTAAATCAGCCGTAGACACCATTTGTCTCATTTCCAGTATGGGCAGCACAGTGGGTGACCCAGCTGCCTTGAAAGAAAGAGGTTCTGGGATGAATCCTGGCTGAGATGTCCTCCAAATCGGTTTCTTCTCCAGTTCCCCTCACCGTGATCAAAGAACATATCACCCAGGGTCTGCTGGTGGAAATGAGATTTTCTGTCTAACTCTGGCTCATTCACAGGAGTGTTCATTAATGACTATTGACCTAGTCAAATAAACAAATAAAATGAAAGTGAATTGGCTCCCTGGAGGCCGTATAGACCATGTTGAGTTCCCTGAGGCCTGTATTAGTATGGGAGTACCTTCTGATCTCTGGTTGCAGGTAAGCTGTCACAGGTAGCTACACAGAGGACTGATCCAAAACAACGTTAGAAGGAACAGACTGTGTCTTTGAATACTGAGTAGAAGTGTACTCTGTGCTGTGTACATCTTGAGACAGTGAAATTCAGGGAAAGCCCTTCGGTTAGGAGCGGTAGAAAGTCTCCATAGTCTGGGGGTACCGCCGAGTCTTTCTTCCATCACTGCCAGTCATTGCACTCTACAAGCACCCGTGCTGAATAACTATCAAACCACACGCTGTTTTCTAAAAACGCATTAGTACGTTTCGATAAGTGTAAATTATTTAATATTATTAGATACAGTATGTATTTGTATTGATTACCACATATTAGAGCTTAATCGTTTGCGTAGACATACCAATATTGATTCATATTCCTCTCACTGATTCATTCTGCTCAATGCTTAATCCTATTAAATTTAAACTGATGCATTTTCCATGTTTGCTGATAGTGGCCCAATAAGGTTGTGATAATAATAATAATAAAACAATCAGAATCATCTTTACCACAGCAGGAAATCTGCTTTTCAAATGAAATCATATGAAGTTACATTAATGATTCTCTGGTGGAAGTACTTTTGTATTATTTCTGATAATAACCTTCTGATGATTTCTGTTCATCTGATGAGTGAATAGGGCAAAAGTGTGTTTTATAAAACGGGTGCTTCCCATCCTTAAATGTGATTGGCTGAGCCGCGTTCCATGCTGGTATAAAATCAGTGTAACCCACTGCATTCTGAGGCAGACCGCAGCACAAAATATCCCTGCGCGCATGGCCTAGCAACCAACTACTCTGCGCTCAACTGACTTGTTAGGTTACGTTTGTTTCAAGACTTTTAGCTCGCTATTTCGGTGTTATCGAAGTTTAGCCTTTTAGCCCGCTAACCAGTTGGCTATCTACCTAGCTAGCTATAGCATTATAGAGTTCGATATCACTTTAGCTTGCTAGCTACGTTGCTAACTAGCTCGCTATTTCAGTATTAGCAATAAATTGTTGATTTTTTTCTTGTGTGTTTATTTTGGTAACCACATCCATTGTAGTGAACGCTAGCTAGTTGACAAGCTGGCGAGCAAACTAATGCGCAATTCAACATATTTTCCTGCCCACCGGTAAGTGTGGCATTGACAAATTGACAAAAGTCAATCTTGTTCCCTACTCTTGCTGCTGGTTGTAATGATATGGCCGATCGGCGCGAGTTGAGAACAAGGAAACTCGAAAACCGAAACCGAAACGAACGTAAAATTATTGAACGGGGCCTTCGGGAGACCAAAGGAGACATTCCAAATAGCCTGCTTTCATAGTATATCTACATTAACGAGCCCAAATAGCCTGATGTGACATGATAATGGCGCTAGATGAAAAAGCAATCTTAGCGTCTGTGTTGCTTGCCAACCATTCTGTCCACTCGTTCTTGCTTGGTGGAAGAATGAACAGTTCTCAATTTTATTGTTGCATTATTACCAATAAATTGTTGATTTTTTTTTCTTGTGTGTTTCTTTAATGGGCTATATGTAGGGTAACAGTTTTATAAAAGCAATAAGCCCCTTGAAGCAGTGGGTTACAGTGATTTTACAGCGGCGGAGGGCAGGGGCGGAGTGGGACACCAAAATCCTCCGGGAAAATTCTGACCGCACCGGCCCACCATTGGCCCAACGCATTCCCTCCAAAACCATGCAATTTCTATAATTGTATGTCCTCTAGATGTGATTAAACATAGGCCAAATTGCCAAAATCTAATCAATCAAGAAAAAAAATGCATTAGTTTTTTTTTTTTTTGAAAAATACTTTTTTAAGACAAAATCAAATGTTTTCAGTATCAGTAAAATAACAACTGGTAGATTGCTGCACCCACTGATCTGCACTGAGAGTGTTGTTATTCTGACACGAGTTAAATGACAGCTGTGTGTATGGAAAACCACTCTGGTCCGTAATCGCGGTGCAGATGCAGATGGGTTTGGAGCTGACGAGAGGAGAGAAAAAAGAGAGTGAGGGGCAACGCGGCCGTAGAAGCTGCCGTGATGACCCCGCCCCCACTGAGGAGGAACTATGAAGAACTCAGCTGTGATGTTATGCTAATTCGCACCCAGTAATAACGTCAAGGCTTGAGCTAACTGTTTTCCTGTCAACTCGCCTGCATCATTAGTTGACGCCTGGTTGTTTCGGAATAAATCTGTGATTTTTGACCATTTTGATGCACCCTCCTCCAGCATCCGCTTCTTCTTCATTCTGGCCTTTTCGGCCCCTCCTTTCTCCTTTCTCTTCTCGCCTTCCATCTTCGAGTGTAAAAAAATCCGCTACTTCAACCTGCCGCTTTCTCTCTCTCTGACAGCCGCTCATTCATCCCCCTACGCTCATTGGATAAACGCAGAGTGATACGCAGTTTCCATTTCCCATGAGGCTTTGCTCCGACCATTCTACATTAATTTTTGAACAAACAAATAAATTTTATAACAGTAAATTTTATATTTGTGGTCATGAAAGTTATGTAACGTCTGAATAAAAAGAATTACACTGAACAAAAATATAAACACCCCACGTCAAATTTTTTGAGTTTTTATTAACAAAAAACTGGAACCGGGATTCGTCTGTGAATAGCACTCTTCTCCAACGTGCCAAGGGCCATCGAACGCGTGCGTTTGCCCATGCGAGTCGGTTCCGACGCCGGACAGCGGTGAGATCCAGACCATGGTGAGGACGCCGAGCATGCAAGTTGGCTTCTCGCAGACGGTTACGGACTGTCTGTGGTGTGATGCGTCTGTTGTGCAGACCAACGGTCTCATCCGCTGTGTGTGTCGCTGATCTGAGCCAATCCCGCAGGTGGACGAGCCGGACGTAGCGATCTTGTGCTGGTGTGGTCACACGTGGCTGACGTGGATGAGGTCGATTTGCAGTACTGCCCGTCTGTCGGAAACGAACTCTCAAACGGCCTATTATCCGATAGTTAACATTCAGCTGCACAGCAACCGCTCTGGTGGACATCCCTACATCCAGCATGCCAATGGCACGTTCCTGCATGACCTAAGACATCTGAGGCATGATGACTTTTGACAAATATCGACATTTTGGGGTGGCCTTTTATTGTCCCCAGTATAAGGAGCGTCTGGGTACTGCTCATTCTGTCTGATCACCGTCTGGAAATGCCACACCCATGTACTGAGTGACATCACTGCATCACTGAGCAAATGCTCACTGACAGAGAGATGGATTAAAAAATGGTACACTAATCAAAAGAAATATCCCTATTGTACAAGTAAAAGTCAGCATATGCTCACTTAGAGTTGTTAACTCTATGTGGCATCAATATTTGACATGGGGCGTTTATATTTTTGTTCAGTGTAGATCAAGATAGGAGGTTAAACAAAAATCAGTAGGCTGGATTGATGAGAGTGAGTCTAACACTCGAGCAACCATGAGTGAGATGTAGAGAGACACTAAGTGTTATAAATATTGGTCGGAGTTGAGAGATGTGTAGTAGAAGGACATCTTGGAGATTTACATGGGATCATGCTTGGTTCATGATAGTTTTAACTCAGTGGGTCGACCATCGCGCAGGGCAGTCTGCGGGCCGGTTCACCTGAGCTTATTGGCCGGCCACTCCGCCCCTGGCAGAGGGGCACTCCTCTCCGCTGCGCGTCGTACCTTAGAACGCCACTCAGCCGTTGTAAAATCACTGTAACCCACTGCTTCTCGGGGCTTATTCCTTTATTATTTTTTATTCAACTTGCCTGCAAATTGCATTCAAGATGCTGCTTTCTAAAAGGGCAGAGTGTTGTGCTAAATGTGGCTGGGTAAATTACCTTGAGGAAGTCATACTTCTTATTTGTTAAATTGGGATCCAGATTGTTACACATTTGCAAACGCGGAG
Source organism: Gymnothorax javanicus (assembly GCA_029692085.1). Taxonomy (NCBI): domain Eukaryota; kingdom Metazoa; phylum Chordata; class Actinopteri; order Anguilliformes; family Muraenidae; genus Gymnothorax; species Gymnothorax javanicus. The sequence goes on along the minus strand of CM056202.1, from coordinate 103,789,826 downwards.
TTTATGAATGATGCAATCTCAGACAAATACCCAGGTTTTGTTGTTGTGTTACAGCAATATTTTCTTGACTTTGAATATAGGGCTTAATATGCAGTTACCAACGTGCAAACCCAATATTTCAGTTGACTCACCAAGAATCCATGTCTTTGTGACAAAAGCTCTGTTTCTCTTAGTCATTTTCCTGCTTGATTTTAATGCAATGATCATTTTTAAACTGTTATAAACATAAGTTGATTTAGTCTTTTGAACAGGAAGTCCTATGACCTCAAGCATGATCTCAGTGCCACTAGACATTTTCCCATTGGTCAGAACCACCTTGTTGGGGTGGGTCTTTTCACAGTAAACAAACTCAGCAGTTCTGGGGGGATATTATGTAGCTACAGTTCAAAATTCTTGCATCATAGCAAAATAAATATAGGATCAAACAAATAAAACACTTCTCAGTTAAAATTTAACAGACAATTTTGAGGACAATTCATTGTACACATTGGTAACTGCATATTAAGCCATATAGTATTGGAAGTCGTAGAAATACTGCTTTAAGTGTATATTTAGTCTGCTTCGCACTTATTGGCACCCCTGGAGAGGATGAGTAAATAATATGTGCTGTAGATTCTTTTTGAAACCAATATTACCAGGAAATATGTACTAAATGATGAGACTATGAGTGAGACAACAGCCATGCTGTCATTTCCCTTGAGGCCAATATAACCAGGAAATATTTACTATATGAGAAGACAGTGAGTAAGCCAACAGCCAAGAGTCAAGATTTTCAGTAAAATATTTCAATGTGTCGACCACATGCAAGCATGCATGCAGCCAAACACAAGGACTGCCGAATGAACTCCCCATAAACAAAACTGGGTAACACTTCATATTAAGGTTCTTATAAGAAGCAGTAATTAATACTTAATAAGGGACTTATAAGACCTTATCAGATAGTAATATAGAATAATTAATGTTTATAAGAGTCAATAGAAGCCTATTTGACTCATATATTATTGCTTATGAGAACGTACAGGGTATAAGAAACTTTTTAGTAGTTGAAATACCTGTCGCAAACATTATTGAGATGTTTATTATCATTAATTAGACTTTATTAGGGATAATGAGAGAGTAATTAACACATTTATTATTGACAAGTGTAGCAAGTTACTTAACATCTATAGACAGCTTATTAATATTGATGAGATGTTTACCGGTATTAACATTAATAAGACTACGCAAGTGTTAATCAATATAATAACAAACATAATTATTTCTGCTTATTTGCACCCCTATAAGCAGTAACTATACACTTGTTAACGATTTATATTGACTGCCCAGTGTATGCAAACTAATTCCGAGAGGGACAAGACAGCATGGTCATCACTATCCCCCGCCACCATCAAGGGCCATAACTCTATAATAAATTTGCTTCAACATTCATTTTTTAAATTAACGCAGGTCAAAGCTAGCTTATTAAGCATGCTAAATTTGACGCATGCAACTGTCATAGTTTTCAAGGTAACTTGTCTTCATTGAAAGTGGGACGCATGAATGGACAAAAGGAAGGAAGGACAGAACAGATAAAACCCAATCCTATATCCCCCTCGCCACTTCATGGCGGGGGATAAAAACGACAATGCAGGCCATTCATAATGCAAGCACTGCGTCATCAACTTGGCGGCTTAGTTATTGAGCTTAGCAAGTATATCATAATTTTATAATTAATCTTTTACAGCCAATCAGATCTCATCTCAACAGGAAAAATCCAAGATATTTTACATGTAGTTGCCTCATGATTATCCAACCACAGTTAGCACCCAAGGCATGGTTAGTGTGCTTGCTCAGAGCAGTTGATTACACCACCTTCAAGGGGTGTCTTGTACGTGCTAGTGTTACCTGTCCCCATCTTCTTCTCTGATCGTGGATTAGAAAACTAGAGAGCATTCCAGTACAGGGAAAGGGGGCGTAGAATGCTTTTAAATGTAAAAGCAACAACATGGGTACTGAAGGCCACCTGATAACTGCTAACTGGCAATAAATGGCGCAGCCTAAGCTATCTCTAGATAGAAAGGATGGTTTACAAAACTGTTAGGCAGAGTTTATTTACTCAAATACTCAATGAAAATGAGCCAGTGAACAAGAGTTTTTTTTGGTGACATTCCCCTTAACATGTAACTATCTGGAACCGGTGAGCAGTGACAATTCCATTAATCTATTTGAGGCAGAGTGAAGCCAGCATATCCGATCACAAGGGTGGATTTTGTTGGAGGACTAGAAGGACTAGAAGTAATTTGGGCTGTTCTGCTTTTAGCACATATGCACCTTGTTTCTGGAGTAGATGCCGAGACACTCTGAAGCTTGATTGTCTCATTCCATTTGAGTCCTTTAATAATTGTCTATGGGAGATGTTACTTGAGGCAGCCAGATGTACTTGCCTTTAGTTTTACTTTGGACTTGTTCTCTGTCCTTTGTCCTTGTATGTTTTCATTCATTTTTTTTCTTTTTATCTTATTTTTGATTCTATTTTTAAAGTTAGTTTTTCCTTTAATCTACAATTGTTGAATGTAATTTTGTGAATTTTAAGTGTGCTCTGTGTCTTTAACCTACTTTGTAATTGTTTTGTTGTATTCAGGGCTCCCTTGCAAAAGAGACCTCAGTCTCAGGGGGACTTCCTTGCAATAAAGGTTAATAAAATAAAATAAATAAAATAAAATAATTGCCCTGAAGCAAACACCATTCTCCAGAATATTTGCACTCTCACGCATTTCCGGCTCATACATAAC